>CAUYRH010006391.1:0-251207 GCA_963574655.1 Perodicticus potto
TCATTCGTTTCCTGGCCAAGGAACCCATACACCTATATATACCCTGAGGCTAGAGGCCTAGAGGAGGAGACGGGGAAAGACCGGGAGAGGAACGGAGAGAGCTTCTCTCTCCCTACTTGAAATCTCTCTCACTACCAGGAGCTTTGGTGTTTTCTGTATTCTTTTCTGTAAATCAATTCTGTCTTATCACGGATGGGGTTGGGGGGGGAATAATGTAATGAAGAATAATAAAATACATGTATTTAAAATATAAATAAATAAATAAATAAATAAATAAATAAACGTGGGAAACACCAAAAAAAAAAAAAAAGAAAACCATAAATCTCTTTCCCTAGGAATCTCTCTAGCCCATGTCTCATCAGCACCCCTTTGGCTTGCCAAGGTCATATGTGAGAAAATGGACCTCACTGGCTCCCAAGGACTGGTGAGCAGAGCGGAAGGATAGCCACAGGGGATGGTTGTGTTGGGGGCCTTGGATTGGGAACAGCAGGCACCCCCACAGTGGAGTTTGACCCAAGGCTGATGCAATTACCTGTCTCGGGAGTACTGGGTTGGAGGTGTGGCCCATCCCCACCTTCTGCCTGGATGGAAAAACTGTGTCAGGTCCCCAGGCTCCAGCTGGGGCCCCAAGGCAGGCCCTAGAGGTGCTGCACGAGGACCACAGGGAAGGCAGCCAGTGGCTCCTCCTGGGCCTTCCTTCTGGCAACCTGCTGGCATATTTCCCAGATCAGGGGCAGCTTGGTGGAGGCCTCTGTCTTCTCTGGAGCCTCCCCCGGGACAGCCCTACTGTTCAGAGTTGCCCCTGTGCCCACCTCCAGCTCTCCAGTCTCCCTCTAGCTATGGAGCAAATCCTGGGAGCAACAGCCTAGCCTGGCCCTGAGTCCACTGCACCCGCCCTGGGGGGCACCCTCTCACCCCAAGGACGTGGAGGTCATGTGCGGCCCCAGCCTTTCTCCTACCTCCAGACTCACACCACCCCTGTCATCCAGCCCCTAGCCACCTTCCTCAGCCCACCACAACTCTGTCCCAGTTCCTAGGCAAAGCTCTTTCCTGCACCAGGGTTATAGCCCGACACTCCCCTGCCTGGGATACCCTCTTCAGACCTTTGGGAGGTTGGGCCCTCCCTGTCGTTCTGACCCAGCTAATGTCACCTCCAGGAGAGCATCCTGACTGACCCCACTCTCCTGGGTCTCCTTTCTACTCCACCCTGCTCAGGTCTGTATAGTACCTATTTCTACCTGGCATTTCCCTGTTTATGTATTTGTTTACCCTCCCCCACTGGAATTGGAGCTTTACAAGGGAGAGTCCACATCGGTCTTGCCTCACTGTTGGTGCCCAGACCAGAAGGTGGGGATGAGCCACGCCAGCCCTTGATAGACCTGTGACACCGTTGAGTGTCACTAAAGACAATACCTCCAGGCCCTTTCCTTCCCCTTCTTTCTCCTGGCCACCTGCTGGGAACAGAGGTGCTTCCCAGCATTTCCACGTGCTGGGAACAGAGGTGCTGGGAAACACGCAGGGGATGTGACACAGAAGTGCACTTCTCAGACACCCTGGGCTCTGGGCAGCCGCCTCCTCCTCACTGGGGATCACCTTCAAGGCCCAGGAACCCTAGGAGGCCATTAGTGTTTGGCTGTGTATCAGTTTCCTGGGGCCACCATAGCCAATTATCACAAACTTTTGCTGGTTTCAAACTCTCCCCGTCTGACCACCCACATCACCCCGGCCTTACTGGTTCGACCGATACCAGATTTTATATTCAAATCATTACATCACTTATTCTGACAGTTCTGAAGACTGAAATCAAAGTGCCACCAGGGCCACACCCCCTCCAGTGGCTCCAGACGAGGACCCTTCCTGCCCCTGTTCCCTGGCTCGTGGCCACATCACTCCAGCCTCTGCCTCAATTCTCAAGAGGGCTCTGCCCTCCGTCTTCCCCCCTTCTTTTCCTCCATAAGGACACTTGTCATTATTGGTGCCACCTAATTGAGCATGATCTAATTTCCAGATCCTTCAGTTAATTACGTCTGCAGAGACACTTTCAAAATAGGGTCACAAGCATATTCTGGGTGGGCACAGCTGCTGAGGCTGCCACCCAGCCGCATCAGCGCCTTTTCTTCCTTCCCTACTCTCCCGCCGCTTCAAAGCCACAAACGTGAGCCCCATGCCCCTCCCTTATGGGCCAGCTCCCATCTACCCCTCTCCACGTGCCCCGGGCCCAGGCCAGGCAGATGTTCTGTAAATGCTCAGACTTTCCCTCCTGGGCAGGACGGAGGGCAGGATGCCCTCTGGGTACTCCAACCCAGGCAAATGGGACGTTTACAGACTGGCCGGAGCCTGTCCACCAGCAGGATCCACGCCCCCCCCAAGTGTGTCTATTACACGTGGCCCCTGTCAGACAGCACAAGGGTGGTGTGGAGATCAGAATTCCTCCCCATCCTCCACTGTGGAATCACAGGCAGGCCTTGGAACCCAGAAATAAATTGGCACCCAGAGGTGACAAGCTGGTGGACAGAGTCCCCCTCAGGCTGGTGGCTCATTACAGCAACAGGCTGCTCAGGAAGTAGCCGAGGCGTCCACTTGGGTCTGAGGCATCACCACTTTACAGAAGTCCAGGAACAAGGGGGAGGCGAGCGTGTGACCCAGTTCTGCTGGCTGATGGGCACCGGCTGGCAGGAGCGCTATGGCAACCAGGCGCACGGGCATAATTACAGCAGCCGCGGTGCTCCTCACAAAGATTAATGGGGACAGACATGCTCACCACTCACAGCCCGAGAGGAGAAGGGGGCTGGCTGTTCACCTGTGGAGCTCCTGTCCACAGCTCCCTCCCTGGCCAGGTGTGCCCAGGGACTCACCCAGGAGCCTGGGACAGACAGGACCGTGAGTCAGAGGTATGCCCGAGCTCTCCTCTGTTCCCGAGGGTCCCACACAGATGGCCGCCTGGCCACGTGACAGCTGCCCCGCATGGCCAGGTCAGGCTTGGCCTCAGTGTTCACCTGCCCACCTGGCCTCTGGGCGGGCACCCACAGCTGGGGCTCTGCAGAGTGGGTGACAGAGGGGGCATGGGGGCAGCCCTGGGAGCGGGTGGCAAGGAGAATGACAAGATCCTGTTGAGAACTCACCACCTCAGGTCCCACCTCGTCGTTGGAACATGCCCACGACGTGGTTGTTGCTGACTTCATTCCCCAGAGGGAGGAAGGCGTGGAGAGGCTGAACCAGCAGAGCAGACACGGCTGTGAACCTGCTCCTTCCAAGACTCTAGGTGTGGGTCGGGCACATATGTACAGGCTGGGGGCTCGGCACGGCCACCTCTTCACCAGAGTGGCCGCACTAGCTCCTGGCCAGAGTAGGGCCCACTGGGGGTGAGGCCAGCTGTCCCTACTGCACGCCCAGCACCAGGTGATTGTCTTTTCTCCCTGGGGGGCCACACCAAGAGTGAGGACGGCAGGGGACGGGGAGGAAGGCAAGGTCCAGCAAGCCTTGCCCGACAAGGGAGCCTGCAAACTGGGCCCTGAGGCCAAGAAGAAAGAAAGATTCTTCTCCCTTCAGGGAAACCCGAAGATCCCCCAGGACCCAGGAGCCCAGAGCAGTCCCCAGCAGGGCTCTGTGGACCCCAGAGTGCCATCCACCTTGGTCTTCCCACTCCTCAGCGCCTCAGCTGCACAGACAGAGGGACCAAGGACGAGGGACACACACAGTCAGCAGCTATGCCGAAAAGCCCTGCAGAGCCCTCCTCTGTGCCTGTGGCCTTCCGGAGCTGGAGCTGGAGCTGCCGCAGAGGCCTGGGGTCAGCGTCTCTGCTGGTGGGCAGCTGGGCAGTGCCTGCAGCTCAGCAGCGAGGCCACCACAGCAGTCCCAGGGCCCTCCTATGAGCGTTGAGAAGGAGGGGCAACAGCAAAGACAAGACACAACACAGGACGGACATAGAAGGGGTCTGTCCTCATGGAGGAAAAGGAATCAGGGGCGGACATCAGGGCGGGACGGGTGCAGTCTCCACGGAGTGGTCAAGGCAGGTGGCAGGAGGAGGCAATGACCCTGAGGGGAAGTGGAAAGGGGCCCACTGGATCCTGGAAGGAAGAACATTCCAGGCCGAGGATAGAGCAGGAAAGTCGAGGGCAGGAGCAGAGGAATGGGGGAGGGGATAGGAAATGGGGGAGCCAGGTGTCGGGCCAAGGCATATGGAAGCTTCTGGGCCACTTCCCCCTTACTTACACTTATCCTGAGACTTGGCACCACCTTGGCCTGCTCTGTAGTATCAAGGGTCACGCTGGCTACTGTGCAGAAAATGGTGGGGTCAGTCAGACCCATTGGGAGGCTGCTGCAGCAATGCAACCACCTCAGAGGGGCTCTGGCAGCTTCCCGAGGTATGCAGGGGAGGGGCGAGAAGGTACCCCCAGAAGCCGAGCCCACGGAGGCCTGTTGGATAGAGTGCGAGAGTGAGAGGAAGTGGTCCGAGCATGTGCCAGGGGGTGGTCCAGGTTGGCTGGTTGGGTTGCCATGAAGGTGCCTGAGGGTGCAGTTGGTGCCAGCTGTGACGGAAGGGTGGAAGAGGGCCCTGCTCTTCTTGGGCTCGGGGACTGAGATGTCACCCACACCTTGTACCTGGGGCAGGTGCTGAGCGCTGAGGCGTGTGCTCCTGGAGCACAGGGTCGGAGGGAGCGGCTGGCAGAGTGACCCATGCCCTCCCAGGACCCACCCCTGCAACCCAGGGTAAACTTGCTATTTTTAAGTCAGCGGATTAGGAACCTTGATTCCAACTGCTGCCTTAGTTCCTATTGTCACGTGACCCAGCATCTTCACAGGTTCCAGGGGAAGGACAGAGATATCTTTGATGCCATTATTCTGCCTACCGAAGAAGTAACAAGCTAAAGAGGCCTGAAAATGCACCTGAGCCCCCCAGACCCCAGGGGAATGCACAGGCTCCGAGCGTGGAGGGTGGAGGAGTGAGCATGGAAACAGGGCACACGGTGGTGTGGGATGGACACCGTGATGGCAGGGGCTGGCACTGCTGGAGAGAATGCTGGGGGCTCTGGAGCCTCTCCAAGGAGACAACATTTGAGTGGTTGGGCAGGACAATGAACATGGCCTGGGGGAGGGGGCACAAAGCACAGGTGACTCTTACATGCCGTGATCTTTCAACTCTCTGCAGCTCCCATGGGACTGGCTAAGAGATACATCACCAGACATTCCTGTCACCCCCGTCCCAGGTCCAGGACTCCCAGGAAGCCTCCCAGCCCCACATGGAGAAGCCACAGGGTTCAACAGCGCAAGCACTGGACCAAGAGTCCAGGGCCTCAAGGCTGGCCTTGGCTGGCCACACCTGCCGGTGCCTTGACCTAGCTCCTTTCTTCAATTCCGTTGGCAGTTTTCTCCCATAAATAGAGCCCATGCTTGGCCTATCCACCCCTTTGTCCTCTGGCTCTAAAGCTGGTTTCCCTTTCAGTCCCCACAGAGCTTTTTGTAAGTGAGGAGGGAGGAGGGAGGGAAGGGTGGGGAGGAGGGAGAGCACAAGGAGGAAGAAGGAGAAAGGGGAAGGGCAGGGGAGGAGGGGGAAGGGAGAAAGAAAGAAGACAGGGGAGGAGTATTGGCAGAGGAAAAGGAGGAGGGGGGAGGTAGCAGGCTCTCAAGTGACCCAGCTGAGTCGTTGCCAGACTTGGCCCGAGAGGCCTGGCAGCTCCATTCCTCTGCAGGTGCACAGGGAGCTGTGGACCGGGCTCTGCACGGGCATGTCAGGGAGGAAGCGGCCAGGGCCCGGGCTGGTAGGGACCCAGAGCTGCCTGGGTCTCCACCAAGGCTGCTATGTGGGCCGAGAGGGACAAGTATCCCTGGAAGCGTGCTGGGAAGTATTTGAAGTATCACCTCTGGGAAAGCAGCGCCCACTTTTGAGTCTCCCTCGGCCTGTCCCTGAGCATAGCTATCCCTTGGTCCTGCCCCCCTTCTCTGTGATCCATCTGAAGCGCTCCCCCAGGAGCTGTTCTGTTTTCCTGGCTGCAGTGCTGCCCAAGGGGCTCCCAAATCCCATGCCCACCCTCTCCCCGGAGCTCTGGAGCTGCCTAGGTCCTATCTCCCTGCTCACACGTATGGAATCTTCCAGGTCACTGGGGCTGTGAAGCTGAGCCTCAGCCATGGGGCCTCATTCACATAAGTCTCTATTCTCCTAACCTCATACCTGCCCAATCCAACTGCAAACACAGCCTTGAATCCTCCTATCCTCCTGCCACCACCCTCACCCCACCCTCCGCATCCCTCATCCACACAAGGGCAGCAGCCTAGCGCTGGGCTCCCCTCAGTTCCAAAGTGCAGCCTGAGCCCCTGACTGAGGCTCCTCAGCTCCCCAGCACCTACAGCTGTCCTGGGCAGACGGCTGCATTCTCTCTGGCCCTCTGTGTCCGGGGCTGGCCTTCCCTCTGGCCTAGGGAATCTGTCCACGAGCAAAGGAGCAAAACTGGCTCCTCTTCTGATCTAGGCTGGTGCACCTGCTCCTCCAGGAAGCCCTCCTGACCCCTACAGCCTGTGGAACCGAGGTGTGGCACAAGCAGGCCTCAGGGGGCATTAAAAGAAAACAACCTGACTTCTGTCCCCTTAAAACCCACTCAGCAGGGAAGCCCTTCTGCCCAGATGAGTGCTCAGGCTCCTCTGTGACTCCCGATGTTCTCAGGCAACAGTGACTCCTGCTTCCTGCTTGTCCAGAGACACGGCCGCCACCAGGCAAAGTGTCTTATCCCAAGTAAAAAGAACAGTGATTAAAGCTCACTTCAACTGATCTGTTACACATTGATTCCACATCGTTTCCCACACCCCTGCTTAGAGGCTGGTCTACTTGTGCCCAAGGTGGGGCAACCCCTTCTCCCAGTCGCCACCTCGTCCCTCCTGTCCGGTTCTTGCCCTTCAGGTTGGAGCCCAGGGAAGAGGCAGCCAAGTTCTTTTTTTTTTTTTTTTTTTCGAGACAGAGCCTCAAGCTGTCACCCTGGATAGAGTGCCTTGGCATCCACAGCTCACAGCAACCTCCAATTCCCGGGCTCAAGCGAGTCTCTTGCCTCAGCCTCCCAAGTAGCTGGGACTATAGGCGCCTGCCACAACGCCAGGCCATTTTTTGGTTGCAGCCGTCATTGTTGTTTGGCGGGCCCAGGCTGGATTCGAACCCGCCAGCTCAGGTGTACATGGCTTTGAGCCACAGGCGCCGAGCCGGCAGCCAAGTTCTTATTTGCCGAGTGCTTATTTGGGAGCCAGGCCATGGGCCTGGCCACACATCCAGAGCTGATGTACCCACACACCACCTGTGCCCCCTCCTGCCAGAGCTGGGACCAGCTGAGCCCCAGGCACAGGTGCTCACACGCCTGTTAGAGTAACAGGCTAGTCCATCTTCCCTGCAAACACACTGCCTGTTTCTCCAAAGGCAGAGCTTCGGGGCGGCTATAGCCACTCTCCACCTGGGTTCAGATTCCTCAGGTGTGATCAGGTCCACTCTGACATCACTCTGAGGACAAACTCAGGGGCCAGGGCCACGGCCCCGTCCTTCAGAGCAGAGTCCCCTCCCTACCTGCTCCCTCAGGAGTGGGGACCTCAGTCCTCCCGTCCTCTTCCTCTATGACAGTGGATGGGACGCCTTCCTGGAAGCACCCTCGAGGTGCCGGAGGGGTGAAGGGTACACGCGCCCATCATCAGCAGGTCCCAATGGCCACTCCTCCCGAGTCCCTCTTGCTGCTGACTCCACACCCTTCTTCCTCTACACCCCCATCACACCTGCCCAGCCCAGCTCACCATTTCCTTTACTCTGACACTCCCACCGGATAGCTCTAGCCTCCAACTTGGATCTGAGCACATCTGTCCCCTGCTCCTGTTGGTGGTGCTGGACAGCGGCGGTAAGCAACAATGACATACCCCAGTGTTCACCGGATCATGGTCAGTGCTGGGACCACAACCGGCGAGACCTTTTGGAACTGGGGGTCACCCAGATTCTCTCCTAGCCCTGCCCAGGCCTCTGTCTGTCCATGCGTGCCTGCACTGTCCCTCCCCTTGGACACCCTTTCTTTGCCTCTCCCTCAGAGCCAGCTTCTGTCCCCCCAGCATCTGCAAGTGCAGAGTTTGCAACTAGTGCCTCCCCACCCTTTCCATGACAGCTGCCACAGTGACTCCATAGCTCTCAGAGTCAAGCCGTGTGGCCTGGGACGGCTCAGCTCACATCAATGAGCCCTGGTTTTCAGTAAAATGGGCTGCTATGTGGCCACGTGAGGTTGCTGTGGTGACTGGGGGACATGCATGGACAGGAGACCCCTCAGGGTACCCCTGAGCCTGGTATATCAGGGTGCTGGTTCTCAAGGTCACGGCCTCCGCACAACTGTAGGGACAGGGAGGCATCAGGGGTTCAATCACAGCCCCTCTGCACACCACTGGGACATGGGGCAAGACCCGTCACCAGCGTGAGCCTCTGGCTCCTCCACTGTGGAGTGGAGATGGCAGAGCAAGCTGCTTAGGGCTCTCATGTGGCTTCCAGGAAACAAGGGCTGTAAAACTTCCAGCTCAGAGCTGGGTGCCCAGAGAGGCCCAGTAACTGGCCATGGGATGACATTGCTACCACTCAATAGAAATATGTCCTGAATTGATGTGACCCTTGTCACCCAGCTCTGTGCAGAGGGCCTGGGGAGGAGCTAGTGTGCTGCCGCACACACATGTCAAATTTATGCACACACATTTCACACATGCACACATATACACGTACGCAGCCATGCATGAGTTTGCATGAGCACACATGCACAGACACATGCGTAAATATACACATGCACATGCTTGAACCCGCCCTTGCGCACCCAGGCACACACATGCACTCACAGGGAGTCGGGGGAAGTGCTTACAGTGAGGTCAAGAGCCTGGAGTGGTTGCTACTCCAGGGGGCTGTGGCTGACCAGGGAGGGCAGACAGATGGGCTGCACAGTGAGGCCTCTGTCCCCAGCTGCACATTGCCTGGAACTGCAGGGCAGCCTTTTCTTCCAGCCAGTTTGATGTTGGTTTGTTACGCCTCAGCTGAGTGTACCGATGGGAAGGAGGAGCAAATGAGTGGGCTCTTCCCTGGGATGTCAGTGAGTCCCGTGGCAGGAGGCATCCTGGGTTCCTGGGCTATGTACCAGTTTTGCTGCCCATGTAGCGGAGGCTCAGGAGACATTTGGACTCACTTTTTCCAAGTATAAAATGAGATTGGACCAGCTCACGGGGCTCTTAAACTGTGAAGGGCAGAGGACTCACAGGGGGAGGTGGGGCCTGGTCAGACTGCGGGTTTCTGCCTCCACCCCCAGGAGTTTTGATTAGGACAGTCTGGTGATCAGGTGACCTTGACACAGGTAGTACTAAGTTCAACATATCGATAATTCTCACCAACTTCAAAGCTGAAAACAGAGTGTGCCTTTTTTACTGTGCAGGGAACTGGGTTCCCTTGAAGCCCCAAAGTGAATTCTGCCATCCAAAGCTAAGCATAGCTATCTCTTATCCTTCCTTCCACCTACAAAAAGAACTGTTCTGTGCACCTGTCAAGAGGCGCAGTTCATGCCATTGCCCCAGGCACTGTCAGGCACAGGACTGGGAGGGGGGGTTCAATGTATCCCTGCATCAAAGGCTCCTGATATGAGGGGCCAGGTAGAGAGAAAACTCACCTGCACATTGCAGGAGCCCAAACACAAGGACTCGTACAAATTCAGATTAATTGATTTTTTTTTTTTTACACAACAGTCCAGAGTTGTGCAGTTAGGGCCACCGTGGCAAGGAACCCAGCCTCCTTCATCTTCCCACTCTCAGCCTCACGGCCACAAAACGACTGCATCACCCCCAAGGTTCATTCACATTCTACTTTGGGGGAAGGGAGAAAGGTGCAAAGCAAAAGTTGTGAACAGCCAAGTCTGCTTCCTTCTCCCATCAAGAGAACAGTCACTTCCAGGAGCCCCACCCAATGGGCTTTTGCTTAAATCTCATTGGCCAAAACTAGGTCTCGTGGGCAATCCCAGCCTCAGGGTTGTGTAGATGCAAATATCCACAGCTAAGCTAGTTGCTGTGCCAACGAGCAAACAACAGCTGAGGGGGAGGTGAGGGTGGATCCTGGGAGGCCAGTGAGGCACCTGTGGATGGCTCTGCCGGATGGCTCTATCCCCTCACTACACGTGGAAGCACAGACCATTAGGGTCTGCACTGGGCTGACAGGCACACATTTTCCTCTGCTGAAGCACTTCCAAGCCTGCCTTGTCGGGACTTTTGTCTGTTTGATTGATTTTGTTTGAGTCTCACTCCGTTGCCCTGGGTAGAGTGCCATGGCATCATAGTTCATAGTAACCTGAAACTCTTGGGTTCAGGTGATCCTTTTGCCTCAGCATCCCATGTGGCTGGAACCACAGGTACCTGCCACAGTTCCTGGCTAGTCTTTCTATTTTTAGTAGAGATGGGAGCTCACTCTTGCTCAGGCTGATCTTGAACGCCTGAGCTCAAGCTATCCACCCATCTCGCCTCCCAGAGTGCTAGGATCACAGGCGTGAACCACTGCACCTGGTCCAAGCCTGCCTTGTTAAATTAAGAAAATCCAACTTACTCCCATTGTTAGCTACATGACGAGAAAGCAACTAGCCTCCAGAACATCCTCATCAACAACACCAGGAGGGCGAGAGTGTGCAGTGACATCACACATGAGCAGCGCCTGACCTGGGGCCCGTCATTAGCCTGTGAAGAGTCGCGTCTGGCATCACAATGCTAACATCACAGCTGGCATTTGTTTGTTTATTTATTAGCTAAATCAACTACTGTGGAGGCTCCCGGGGCCATCAGAACCTCCAGAGGAGAAAATTCTTCTGGACAGGTTTATACTTACCTCCTGGGGAAAATATGCACCTGTGTATTCCTTGACAATAACTGCATTTTGGGCTTCTACGAGCTGCCCTGCAGAAGTGAAAAGTGGATTAAAAGGAGCAGGGCAGAGGTTTTACAGGAAAGGTCTGTAGTTCATTAGCACTGCCCGGAGAACTCGGCACTGTGTCCTCCACAGGCGGCCTCTCTACCCTTGCAGAGTCACTAATGTGTGAGGCCGGGTGCAGTTCTCCCAGCCCAGACACAGCTCTGGACTTGCCTCCTTAGGTAGAGATAGGCAAGGCCTCTGAAAAAGTGTTGGAGCTCTCCATGGTGCTGACTTCGAAGCAGCCTCGAGGGTTTCCCGTCCTTGCTAAGGTGCTGGCAGTGACCTGGGGCCCCGTGTTGATAAGGCGTGTGTGGCACAGTCCAGTCTGGAGGATAGAGTGTGTCAATCTGTGAGTGATGTCTGCAAAGAGGGGGCAGGTGAGAGCAGCCAGGTCAGCAGCTCCAAGTCCGACCTTCCTCTTCTAGAGCCACCAGCCCGAAGACCTGGGTTCTGTCCTTGTTTCCATTGTCAAAGAGGGAGATTGTAGAAAGAGCTCCTCTGTAGGATCAGAGCTCAAATCCTACTTAAATCCCATTTTAGGACTTTCCAAGTATAGAGAAATTTTACTCCTTCCACCTCCCTTTCTCTTTTCATTCCTCTTCCCCTCCTTCCTTCCCCTCCTTCCTTCCCTTCCTGTCTTTCTGAATTTCTTTCTCTCTTTTTCTAATAAGAACCTTCATGAAAATAACATGCACAGCTGCTGCTTCTCGAGCATGACCCCATGTCGGGGTCATGAGAAGGCTTTGCACACCTCTCACATGATGCACGCGGCAGCCGGGGCGCCGTCTCACAACAGGGAAGGGAGGCTCCGGGAGCACAAGTCCCAACTTGAGGCTGCAACAGGAGAGCCACGATTCAAGCCTAGAAGTATCTGACAGCACGTCTGAGCTCATATCCGGTCTTACTATAATATTCCTTTAACAATTTTTCTTTTTAGTTCAAGGTGGTAATTGAAAAATGCAAACAAAAGAAGGGAAAAAAAAAAAAAAGAAATCAGCTGGGTTCTTTCACAGAAGAAAAAAACCTAATTAGAAATGTGATTTCTCCAAGAGTTGTCTGGTGTGTCTGAAACACTGCTCGGAGGTCAGGGAAGCAGCAGATGGGGCAGCAGAGGGGCCAGGTCTGGGGACCCAGGCAGCTTTGTTTGCTGGCCTCCAGGCTCACGTGAGAGCTGCATGCTGACCAGGAGTGAAGTCATTTCTCCTGGTTCCGGAATCAGGACTGGACGTGGAGAGTGACTGATCCCCTAAGGAGACACGTTCCATCTCTCCTCTCCACGTGGAGAATGCAACTGAATAGGGTGAAATGACAGGGGTCAAGGTCTGAGATGGGACACGACCAGGGGAACTGAGGGCTAATTAGCTCTTCCCAGCACCAGGCTGCAGGTGCAGGGAGCTATTTAAGGAAGCACAGAGGCTGGAAGGCTGGGGAGCAGCAGGCGTGGTTTGTGCAGCTGGGAGGAGGCAGGGCCTTCCAGTGCTGGAAATACACATTTCCCCTGTTCGTTCAGCTTAGGAAACCAGAGCTGGAGGGGGAGGAGGGAACGAAGGATCTCAGTCCCCAAGGCTGGCCTCTGCTGCCCAGGGACAGAGACCTGAGACCCTCTCACAGCTTTGGGACTTGGGTCTTCATGAGGCAATCCCCCAGGCCCTCTCCTCCTTGGGAGCAGGGACGTGGTGCAGATCTGTGTTAAAGTTGCTCCAAATGTCCTTCAGACATCCTGACTTCTGCAGGGAGCTTGTTCTAAACCCCAAGGATGAAGAACTGCTCTGTCTCCGGCTGAGACGAGTATTCTTCACCACAATGATACCAATAAACTCAGCTAATGCTAACTCCAGCAAAGGAATGGGATTTGCCCAGAGCCTGTGCCAGTGAATCCAGGGATATGAGAGGCTTCGTTACCAGGCTGTGTCCCCTGGCACCTCTAAGCCAGTGCAGATAGATGCTCTGTATGTTTGCCTCATCTGGCAGACACTGCCTGTGGCAATCATTTTAGTGCTTGGCATGGAGGGCAGGCTGACAGGTCAGTGTGGACATCAGAGCCACAGGGAAGGTTCTAAAAGACTGGAGTGGGATGGGCGGGGGATGGAGGAAAAGGAGCAGTCTGCAGTAAGACAAACCATGGCTGTTAGAGTGACCTTGAGCAAATCCCTTGTACCCAAAGAGTCTCCAAATTTTGCCTGTAAATATAGAGACTATCGCCTGCCTTGAAGGTGTGGCTGGGGTTAGATGAAATCACACTTAACAAGGGCCTGGAAAATGCCCCCTCCCCTCCTCAGGGGTGTCCCCAGCTCTAAGCAGGGCTGAGTCGCGGGGAAGGTCGTCATATTGGTCATAGCTAATGTTTATTGAGCACAGGTGTGTGCAAGCCTGTGACCTTTCCTTGAATGGCCTCATCTTGACCTATAGCCACTCCGTGAGAAGGTGGCATTGTCAGCCCCACTTAGATGGGGACACTGACGCTCTGAGAGGTAATGAGAACATCCCTCCTGGGTGTCGCCCCAGTTCCCACCCTGCTTCTCCCGGAGCAGTTCTGTCGCCCTCTGCCACAGCATGGTCTGGAGGGCACAGAAGTCCTGCTACAACCAAGTCTGAGAACTCAAAACACCTCCATTTAAAGACAGGAAAATTGAGGCACAGAGAAGGGGTGGGACTGGTTCCAACTATCCAAGGACACAGTGAGGACTTGACACATCCCCAAGGACCTGTGGGCCCTGAACACACACCAGGTATACACTGCCCAGTCTGGCTGTACCTGGTGTCAGTGAACTTGAAGGAACCACTCAGAATGAAGCCCAAAGAGAAGAAAAGGCACAGGGTTGGGGGAAGGAGTCTGTGACCATTGAAGTGGAGGGCGTAGCGAGCACTTGGGGCATAGAAGGAGCAGAGTAGAGAGAGAGAGAGAGAAAAAATATATATATATATATACACATTAAATATATAGTTGCACTCTGTCACCCTGGGGTGGGGCACGGTGTCTTCACAGCTCACAGCAACCTCACACTCTTGGGCTCGAGCAATGCTCCTGCCTCCGCCTCCCAAGTAGCTGGGACTACAGGTGCCCACCACAACGCCAGGCTAGTTTTTCTATTTTTAGTAGAGATGGGGTCTCGCTCTTGCTCAGGCCAGCCTTGAACACGTGAACTCGAGCAATCCACCCACCTCGACCTCCCAGAGGTTGGGATTAAAGGCGTGAGCCATTGTACCCAGCCGAGAAAAAAAATTGAAGAAATGATGGCTGAAAATTCTCAACACAAAGCTCCAAAAATCTCAATGAACCTTCAGATGGATAAACACAAAGAAAACTATACCAAAGCATGTCATAATCAAATTGCTAAAAGTCTGTGATAAAAGAAAAAGGTTAAATGCAGCCGGAGATAGAGGAACAAAAAGGAGGAAAGACGTCAGACTTCCCTCGACAATCTCAGAGCCAGAAGAGCAGGTGTGACATCTCCATAACAAGCTGCCAACCTAAGATTCCATCACAGAGAAAATATTTTTCAATAAAGAAGTTGCAGGAAATTCTTTCTAGAAACACAGAATCAGAAAAATTATTTCCAAGACATGGGAAAGAAAATTCTTTACAGAGAAGGAAAATTATACTAAATAGAAATTTGGATGCCACTGAAGGTTGAAGAGAGCCAGAAATGAGCACCCTGTGGGTGATTACCCTGCTCCTCGTTGCTTTGATCTCTTTAAAACACAATCATCTGTTCATGGCCAACCTCGTGCTCCTGTAGAATGGGGTTTGCAACGTGAGATAAAGTGCACCCCAGCACCAGCACAAAGGACGGGCATGGGGACAGGCACACAGGCTGAGAAGGCTGTGAGTGTGATGTACGTGGAAGGTGACCGTGCGGGGTACGTTACAAATGTAAATGACAAACACTACGACCATCACCAGTAATTGAGAAGAAAGCAAAGGGAATGTTCCAACTTTAAAGTCCCCACTGTCATCCTCGGGGCTGGCCTGTGTCCTGCTGACAGCTTCATGCTCCAGATCCTGGGCAGGGAGGGCGCAGGGTGTGCCCATTTGCAGTTGGTGGCAGTAAGAAAGGTGTGTGACCAGATTGAGACAGGCAGCCTGCTGCTGCCACCTGGGTCTTGGAATGTGGCAAAAGTGTGGAAATGCAGGAGGGATCTGAGCTCAGGTCAAAGGTTGCCATCAGAGGAGCCTAAAACTGGACGCCCCAGGCAGTGGGGAGTGGGTTAGGAGCCCTCGGACCTGAGGAGTGGAGAGTGAGCCTCTCCATGTCAGCCCTGGCTGCTGCGGCTGTGACACCTGGGGTGGTGGCCAGCAGGGTGTGGAGTGGGGCAACACCCAGTCTTATCCTGGCTGCACCTGTAAGGCCTAGGCTGCCACTTCTGCCAGCAAACTGAAGAGTGCTGCCCTCCCTCACTCCACACAGGGCTCAAGCTTAAGAGAGACGGACAGAGGTGTCCAGTACACAGCATGTTTGATAGCCGGGATGTTACGTGTCTGGGGCACGGGCAGGAATGGATAGGGGAGTGGCGGGAGCCAGAACTTGCAGCCAGTGTGGTGTTGCCCTTCTCTAGGGCCAATGGGAGCCTCAAAGAGCTTTAAGTAGGGGACTGACTGGCTCCTTCCCAGTGGGGGAAGATGGGCTGCCTTCCTCCCTCCAAGGCTCAACCCCAAATCTTCACCCCCGGTGGTGGGAGGAGACAGGCAGGGCAGGCTGATGAAGAACAACTCCTGGACTCTCTGAGGGTGGGTGACCCAAAAGCTGAGAGACTGTGGCTGGGGTGACCCACAGGTCCAGTCCTGGTCCAGCACTGGCCCCAACCAGCTCCTTCCTGACGCCCCAGATGTCCCTGTCCCCAGTAAGCAGCCATGGGCTAGATCGCTATGGCAGATACAGGGATGACAGAAGCCAGGCTGCAGAGTCCCGTGAGGCATCCAGGGCAGGAGGGACCAGCAAGCATTTCCCAAGCTGATTGAGAGCATGGCCTGCTTCCATGGGGCTTCTGTGGGGACAAGGGCCCCCTGAAGCCTATTTCAGGGAATCTCTGGCTGTATATGGCCATCAGACCTTGAGGACTGGGCATTGGGCATTCCAGGAAGCATCATTTTTCTTTCTCATCTGTGGGAAACTGGCCAGGGAAGCTGAGAGCCCGGGGTGCTGGCAGACTGGGTATGGAGCTCTGGCTGGGAACCCCAGGGAGCAGTCCAGCTCCAAGGGCCTGGCTTCCGCCTGCAACTCTGCCTTTAAACTACACACCCAGAACATTTGTTTTGGAGCCCTGAGCCCGTATTTGTCATTGCTAACGCATTTTCTCAGGAGGGGCTGTGCCGCAGCCGTCTATATATCTAGGAGGTGGTGGAGACGGATCCATGTGTCAAAAGCATGGCAATCTGCGCTGCTCAGAGGGAGACGGATCTCCCGCTCACCACAGAGAGGCAGCTCATTTGTTTGGGAGCTAAGGAGGGAGGTGCAAGGGCTGAGCCTCCCATTTGTCTGAGGCTGCATCAGCAGTGCCCTCGCCTGCCTCGAGGCTAGGTCTGGGCCTCCCTCTGCCCCAGCTCCCTCACCAACCTGGGATGGAGGCTGGTGGGTTCAGGGACAGGGGAAGACCAGGTGCAGGCAGACTGGAGGGTGAGGAGGGGAAGAGGAAGGGCAGGCAGCAGCCCTGGGCCTGGCATTCAGGACACCCGTTCTCCTTCCAGGCATTTAGCACTTGCTCTAAAATCAGAAAAACATGGGCCACTAAGTACAGAAGGTGCAGAGCAGATAACCATTTGCAAATATCACCCCTCCTCTTGCTCTTTCCCTCAATGAGGGGAGTCACTTCCCGTCCAGTGGCAGTCCGGGCCCCAGCTACGCAGCTAGCGCCTGTCCCGCCCACCTGGCCAGAGCGAGACCCAGGGAGTCAACATACGGATATGGAGAAAGTCTCTGGTCACTGGGCCAGCTGAGGTGCTGTGATTGTTGGTTACGTGGCAGATCTGACACCACGGGGTATGAGAGGAGGTGCAGAGACTTGCCCTTGAGCGTTTGGTCCCCTGCCAGGCCCACACCCTGCCTGGGGACGTTACCATCACGTTGCTGACACCACGCTGACACCACGGCACTGAGGCCATTCTCCCGGCCCAGGGGCCTGGTCTCGTGATTTCCACTAGCTTGCTTGGGCAGGCGATGTAATGGGAGGATTAATAGCTTTGACAGGCTAAAACCTCTCGAACATGCTAATTAGTGTTTTCATGTGGCTGCTAGCGGAGCCTTTAGGAGTGTCACAATACATCCTTCCCAGTGACGGTAACAGTGACGTAGGCGGGGGCTGGGTGCTCAGCACTTCTCTGGGCCACAGGCGGCTGAAGGAAGCCTTTGCTCCAGGGTTCCTGGAGCTCTTCCCTGGGCTGGGGGTGGGCAGAAGGGAGGAGCTGGCTTTCTTGCCTAACAGAATGCAAGGCCCTGCCCACCTCTGTCCAGGACGACAGCAACTAGTAGCCCGGCGCAGGGCCCTGTGGGGCCAGTGGAAATAGCAGCATCTGAGTAAAGGCCCGTCCGCCAGGTGCCTTAGACATGGTAACGGGGAACTCATGGGGCCACGGCCTGAGGGAAGGAGGAGGAGAGTTTTAGCAAAGTCCACATCTTCATCATTTCTGCTCTTTTCTCCAAGCATTGGTGGATGAAGGAGAGACTGTCAGGCTCCACGTGGGGCTGGTCCCGGCCTTCTTCCTCTTGTTGCCGGGACCCTGTGAGCGAGCTGCTTGTTGGGGCCTTGCACTCGGGAGGGGCGCCCACTAGCAAGGAGAGAGGGCAACGGCAAGAGGGGTAGAATCGAGGAAGCCACCAGTCCCTCCGTGCAAGTCTACAGCAAGGACAAGATGGGCATTTGGTTGGGCGTGATGGGTGGCAGTGTGGGGGAGTTCTCACAGCCAAATGTGACTGTGGTCCTGCTGAGACTCCCCGTGTGAGGCCGACTGCTGTGTGGTCAATGGGTCAGCATTGGTCCATCCTTCCCAGCCCCTGTGGACACAAGTGGGAGGCTGGGGGTGATACAGAACTCGTCTAGTGTCCCGGTGGTGGCCAACCCCTCCCTGTCAGCAGACAGGATCGAGGGAGTGTCTGGGCCAACAGGGGTGGCAGTGGGATATTTTGTGCTAGGTCACACTGCAGAAGGTGGCTGCCGATCACTGTGAGCCCACGCGGGAGGGAGGAGTCTGCCCACTGGACAGAAGTGCTCTTCCTGCGCCCGTCCAGGGCAACAGAGCATAGAACATGCTTCTTACTAGATGGGACCTGGTGAAGTCTCCTGCAGGGACAGAGCAGGAGCAGGCGCTGCAGGGCCACCCAGGGCAGAGAACCTTGCTCTGCAAGCTCTGAGCTCCTGTGATGAGGGAGGGGTCTTCCAGGCCACCACAGGCACGGACAGACCATCCGGGTGCTCCGCGGCCCCCAGCTTTGTCATCTTGGTGCCTATCAGAAGCAGGAGTGCAGGGCTCATATTCAGCAAATAGTGACTAGCCAAGGGGTGACTCCTGGCAGCTGTGATGTGATCCTGGGGTCAGTCAGGCCCAGGTGAAGCCAATATGAGGGGAGACAGAGCTGAAAGCTGCAGAGAAGCAGGGCTGGGGGCTGGGCACACTGTGCCTGGGACCGAGGGGCCTCCAGAGCCTCAGTGGAAGAGAAAATAAGCTCTCATTGTTGTGTGCGCTGGTTTGAGTTGGATTTTATATTTTGTACAACCAACGCCTCCTGACTGAGTCAGGTCTCCTCTCCAGAGCCCAGTCTGCACTCCAGGCTTTGGGAGGCCCATACATACTGTCCCGCTTATCTGCATGACAGCCCTGTCACCTGGGAGCTAGTCCTCTTCCCATTTTACAGATCAGGAGACTGAGGCTTAGAGAAGCCAAGTGGCATGCTGTGGCCACAAGCTATGACACAGCGGAGCCCGCATGTGGATTTGGGTTTTCCTGGCCCAGAGTCTCCAATTAACTCACACTGCCTGGTGTCTAGGTGCCCGGGTGGCTGTCGGGTGTGGGGGGACAGGAGGTGTAAGAGGCAGTCACAGGCACCCAGGGTCCCAGACAGTTCTCCTGGACTTCCCAGCAGGCCAGAGGGGACAGAGATATAGACAGGGAACAAAGTTTGTGCTGCTGGCCAGAATTATCTGGTCCCCTTGAGTGCCAAGTGGATGGCGGCTGGCGGGGAACGAAGCTGTGCGGTGTGTGCACGCTGGGGATGAGACACTGATGGGGAGATAATGAGGCTGCGTCGCCCAACTGAAAAATGTCCCTGTCTTCATTATTCCACAGACATGAAGAAAAACTTTCTATGTGGGGAAGGGAGCCAATTTCCAGCCTGGTGGGGGGTGGAGGTGGGCGAAAATCTGAGATTGCAGCCACGCAGTTTTCAGCTCTGCTGGAGGGAAGGAGCTTTTGGAAAAAACAGGTGGTATTTAGAAATGATTTGGAGAAATCTGGCGTTCAGTCTCCTCTGAACCCCCTCCTGAGTGTCACGTGATGCATAAGTGCCATGCACTCGCGCAAGTCCAGGGCTGGAGTCCTGCGTCCAGTGGGGAAGGACAAGGGCCAAGAGCCGGCCTTCCTAGTCCACCCCCACCAGGCTGCTTCCATGGACCTGGAGTCCACCCCCACCAGGGGCTTCCATGGACCTGGAGGTACCTGCTCTACCCACAGAAGACCCTTCCAGACCACCCCAGGGGGAACTTTCTGCCATCCATCCCAGCCACACAAAGGTGCACAAGAAATTGAGTTGTCCTCTGATGACAGAACCTCACGGAGATGCCTGTGGGATGAGCCCAGAGGTGGATGTCTGGGCCTCAGTGGTGCCACAGGTGTTCAGGAGTGCGGCAGTTATCAGGTTACCAGGAGGTTTGGAGGAGAAGGGAGGTGTCACCTTCCCAGAGACATTGCCAGTGGAGATGTCCTACATGGGACAAGTACCCCGTAAGGGACTCCCCTATTCTGGCCCTCAGCCGTGTCACCTGTGGACTTGGGTTTACCGGGAAGGAAAGGGCCTCTGAAGAGGTTTTGTGAGAGAGGTCTCTTTGTCCAGTTTCGAAATCCCACATTCACTAGGTGAACGAAGCAGGAATGAATCTATGACAAGTGAAAATCCATCTGCAGAGGAAAAATACCATTTCCATCACGCACAGAACATGGTTCACTCCTAAGAGTTTCAAACCGAGTCCATGACACAATTTAAGTGGAACCATGGGGGCTGAGCCCTTATCCAGACTGCGTCAGGGACGAATGGGAAGTTTGTCACAGGGCCGGAATCCAGTTCTTCCATCCCACACATTTTGAAATACTTCCGAGAGTGCTCAGTGGAGGGAAATTTGGGGTCTGGGGTTTGTCGCTGTAGGATTTGCCTTGGTGCAAATCATTTTGCTCCAAATGTCAGTAAGGACGTGTTTCGTGGGAAGAGACTTCAGCACAGCAGATGGGTTGATGTGAATGTGCGGCGGTGACATCAGGGAGCCATCTGAGGTCACCACGGCCAACGTGATGGTGATGAAAGAAAGCCAGCAGCCACCAGCTACTTCCTGTTGGGAGATGGCACTGGCCTCTGGCCAGAGGAGGTCCTGGCTCTCAGGCAATCTGGTCCTGGAGGTCACAGCTCGAACAGAGCCCAGCCCGTGGGCCCGCATGTGGGTGCATCCTCTAGGCAGGGGAAGAGACCGAAGAGGTCTGGATTTGTGGTTCTAAGGACAGAAATGAGCTGGGACACTGTGCCACCTCAACAAGCACCCTGTAGGTGTGGGACACACTGTGACTTCAGGGAGGCGGCTGCCCCCTCCAGGCAGGTGTCAGTGGCACATCTGTACACCAGGGGCTTTTGGACTCCCTTTGCCAAGTCAGCACTTCATTTTCAAGGCGGGAGAAGCATGCCACCCATCTGTCTTGACCACGGGAAGCTGGTGCCCCAGTGCTCACTGCTGCCGCCGCCACGTCCTGGCCCCAGGCACCGCCAGCCACAGCCCCAACCTCCTGGGCTTGGCCCTAGAGGGGAACAGATACGCTTTTGCATTTTACAGCAAAAACTTTATTTCCAACTTCTTTTCATACGAGATTGCCTCTGTGGATGGAAATTTACCAGAGTCCTAAAGCCACAGATGACTTTTAATATTATGGGAGTTCTCTGTTTTTTACTAATTTAATTTCTAGGGCTATTAAAGGTAGCCTGAAGAAACACCATCTGTTGAGTCGATGATAGACTAGAGGAGGAATTGTAGCAGTAAGACTGTAAATTTCCACTCTATCAGGGACCTCGGTATCTAAAATCGATCTGGGGAAGCATTGGAATGCTTATCAGGAGAATTTCTCAACCAGGGGCCTCCTTTCCACCCATTTTTTATTCTGATCAATCAGCTTCTGACACTCTTGGCCAGGAGAGGGGCCCTGACTCTTGATGTCCGAGCATGCTTCAAAACTGCCAGGAAAGCAGTCATCAGAAAGTAAAATATTTAGTGGATTTATTTTTATCCAGGTTCCAAGAGTACTGAATCCACTTCATTTCAGTGATGTCGGGCCTGTTCTCGGAGCTCCAGGAGTGGACCCTGGCTGTGTGCACTGGCCTCTGGCCGCACCCTGGGCTCCAGCTTGCTGGAGGCATATGCCTGTCAAACCCTCTTCCACAGGGATGGGCTGAGCTTACGCACCCCTGCCCACAGCTCAGGCAGAAGGTGCAGGTGGCGGCTGAGCAAGGCAGAGGCCCTGAACTCTCGTGGCCGGTGGTGAGCAGGGCACTGTGGATGGCCTGTGTCCTCCAGAATCCCCATGTTGAAACCTCACCCCAACGTGATAGGCCTTGGAGGCTGTCCTTGGGGTGATTAGGTCATGAAGGTGGGTGTTCTGAACTTTGTCTTCTCTGGGATTCTGGGGACCATTAAAAATTAAAGGAAGTGTAGCTGTCTGTGCCCGACCCCCAGCCCCCAAGGTCAAGCACCACAGGCTGGATCCAGACGGCTTCCGTGGCTCTGGGAGTCAGTCATCCTGTTCTTTTGTGGCAGACACTTCTAGATCTGTGAGCTGCTTCCTGAGAGGGACAGAGCTGGTTCTACACCCTCACAAGGAGCCTTCTGCCTGTGAGCACACCAGGTGACTGCCTGCCTCCCTCGTCCACTTCTGGCGCTGTCATTCCACCATCCCTCCTCCCACACTTGGGGTTGAAGGTTTCCTGAGTTCAAACTCCCTTGGAAAGGTGAATGCCTTGAGACGGTTCATTCTATTAGCTCTCGTTAGCCAGATCCTCATTATCCACTAGTACTTCCACTGTCAGCAGCTACCTTCATTAACAGCTAACACCTGCATTAACAGTTAGCACCTCTGCCAGGCAGGTTGTCAGTCAGCTGGGAGCAGCTGTGGGCAGGTTGACATGACCACCATTAAGAGACACAAGGGCACTCAAGAGGAAGGGGTCACAGCCTTTGACCTGGTTGGCCATGGCGATCACCATGTGAGACACCTGGAGGAGACCCCCTAAGAAGTGATTCCACCCCCTCCGGTGCTTCTGGAGGACCAGAACCAAAACAGCAACGGTGGGGCAAAAGCAGGTCCTGCTTACAGAGCACGTCATTGGTGGCCCTCACACAGCCAATGACACTGGGGGGTGGGGGAAGACTTGCTCCATGAAAGGCTGGATAGTGAATGCTCTGGGCTTCACAGGCCAGTCTCTGTCATAACTACTCAACTCCACCAATGCAGCACAAAAGTGCCCACACAATATGTAAACAAACATCCTCGCTGTGCCCAGACAGATATAGCCTGGGGGCTATGGTTTGCAGACCCTTAGACTGTGGCACTGAATCTTCAGAAAATCCCCGATAGCACCCTTGACGCCCACCGTGCTGCTAACAGCCTGATGCCCAGGCAGCTTCCACAGCCGGCTGTGGTTACACCCAGTGACAGGAAGGCAGCTAGGAGAGATGGCAGTTGCCACTCTGGGGGCAGTGCACCTGCCCCAACCCAATCTCTCTCCCACCCAGCTCCTAGGGCTTGTCAGGACTCTCCCAAGGAACAGACGGATAAGACAGAGAGGGGTGTTAGCATAAGGGATTGGCTCTCTGCATTATGGGTCTGAGGAGCCCCCAGAGCTGCTGTTGGCAGCCTGGAGAGCCGGGAAGCCAGCAGGGCCACTCCAGTCTGGGCCCACTTTGGAGAGCAATAGGCCAGTGTCCCGGCTCGAGGACAGGCAGGGGGGCCCATCCTCGATCTGTGTGTTCTACTTGGGCCCTCAGCACACTGGACGGGGTCCCCTGGGCCGGGCAGATGCCTCACTCAGTCCCCAGAGTCAACCGCTACTCTCTCCTGGAGTCACCCTCGGACACACGCCCAGACCGACGGCCCCCACAGGAGGTGACACCATTCCTGCTGTTACTGTTGTGTTTTGCAGACGTGGAAGGGCCTCTCCAGGGACCAAGTGGCTCGGCCTGGAGGAACCCTGAGCTGACGGGTGTGAATCAGGAGGTGACAGGGGCCTGCTGCACCCACACTGTGTTTGCCCCCAGTGGAGCCCTGTCCTCACCCCCGTCGCGTGTAGTAGCGTCTGAGGGGCCGGGCAGAGTCTTCTCCCCCTCAGTCTGGGGTCTAATGTTTCTTTCCCCTCCCCTCAACATGTAACTAACTGGTCCTCTGACAAGCATAGGTGCCGGCTCTCAGCTCCCAGCAGGAGCCCAGCCCCACATGCACGACTGTCCCTAAGGAAGGCGGCAGCAGCTGGGTGGGGGGAGGAGAGCGAGGCGGGAGCAGATTGGCTCCACTTGCAGATGCCACCGTCCCTAATAGGCTGTCATCAAAGACAGGGTGGGCAGCCAGGTCTCAGAGGTGACAGGTGACACTCTTCTGGGTCTGCTCTAACAAAGCACCACAAACGAGTGGCTTAAAATAGCAGCAATGGGCTCCCTCACAGTCCAGGGGCGGAGCCGGAAGTCGAGGTGCGCAGGGCTGGTTCCTTCCGAGGCTGGGTGGGAGAACCTGCCCCAGGCCTCCCAGCTCCAGCGGCCGCCGGTGTGTGTGGGACTCCCGGGCTCCTGGACACTGCCTTCCATCCAGCCTCCTCCTTCACGTGTCTGAGCACAGCAGTCTCCTCCCTGTGCGTCTGTCTGCCTCTCCAGCTCCTCCGCGGGCCGTGTGAAGACACTAGTCGTGTCGGAGGAAGGACCCCCGTACTGCAGTCTGACCCCATCGAACCGCATCTTCAAGACTCCTGCAAAGACCCTAGTTCCATGTAAAGTCACATTCACCAGTGCAGGGGTTAGGGCTTCAGCATGTTTGGGGGGGATATGTGAGTCTTTTGAACTTTTCAAACCATGGCTTCATCTCCTGGGCCTGGCCCTGGCTGGGGATATGACAAGTGGGAGTGGCCGAGCAACCCTGGGCAGTGGGGAGCCAGGGGTGCTATTGGGGTGGGAGCCAAGGAGCGGCCCACTGTCCCTGCTGTCACAGACAAGGTGCCCAGCTGCAGGGAGGAGACAGGGCCTGCCCTCCCTCCCTTGTCTGCATGCCTCGTGGCCACTGTCACTTGCAAAAGCTGAACAGAACCAGGGGTTTGGGCCAGAGCCTGAGACAGGCACCTGCATGAGTCCCCAGCACCCAGCTGAGTGTCGCTGGGCCATTCAAGCCAAGTGTGGCAACGTCTGAAGAAGACACAATACAGCTGCCCACACTGGGCAGGGCCAAGGCCCATCAGATGGCTGACCTCCATGTCACTGCACTCACGAGCCACATCCCCTACACTGGAGTGGGAAGCTTGTCAGTGGATTCGGTCCACCAGCATTCTCTGAGCTCCTCTGGTGGCCAGATCTGAGCTGGGTGATGAAACAATCAGAAGAACCCAAGACAGAAGGTGCCCCGAGGGAGGGACAGAGCTGGGGGCCAGGAGACTCCAGCCACTCACAGGGCCTGTCCCCGTCCCAGGCTCGGGACGTGGGCTATTTCAGCCACGGCCTCAGACGCATCCCCCACCAGTCTCAGAGCACCCACCTCATGTAACAATCCCTGGCACTAGCTTCAGGTTCCCAGCGTCCTCCCCAGCATGAAGCTCCCCTCCAGGCACGGGTCATCTTGAGCTGAGAGCTGCCCCTCTAGGCTCCACTTCTCAGGGTTTCCCGGTTGGCTGCACCTTTTGGTGGTGGACCAGTGACCTGGGATGTACCTGGGAGCTTCATGGCTTCTCCCTGATGAGCAGGGAGCCTGTGCTCACCTCTGACCTCTAGGAGCTCCTGCCCCAGGGGGCTCTGTTGGCCCGCTGAACACAAGTCATGGCATCTATGCCATGCATGTCCCTGTAACAGGGGATACAACAAGTAAACAAAACCCTGTCCCAGAAAGCCGGCCAGCAGGGAGACTCCAGAGAGCCGGTGCCATCAGAGCGGGGCCTCGAAGGTGAGGAGCAGGGCCCTGAGCAGGCCAGGACCCTTAGGCACACAGGCCTGGCTGTCAGGCTCTGGGAGAACCACCTCATCCTGCCCCGTGATGTTCTGGCATTGGGGGTTCAGGGAGCTGCTCCCCCATGTGCAGTGTGAGGCTGGCAAGGCAGTCTTCTCCTCCTGCCCATCTCTGCCCCACTCTGACAACACAGAGCATGGACTTTTCCCCCAAGTCCCATCAAGGTGCAGTTACCCTCCTCAGCCCCCTTACTGAGCTGCTGACACCAGGTGTGAGTTTCCCAAAACCAAACAAAGGGAGGCTGGCTGTCCCCAGAACCCCCAGAGCCTGGCCAGACGTGCTGCCCGCCTCTGTCAGGGTGGAACCTGGGGCTCCGAATGCCAGATCCTTTTCTAGGATGGTGACACACCAGCATGGCATAGCCGTGTGTCTGGGCTCACCTGGGGACCTGCCCCAGCCAGGTGGAAACAGCACGGACTTCTCACACTCTCTTTGGCAGGTGTATTACTGTTGACACCCTGGTTGATGCCAAAGTTCTAAGTGGCAGCCACTCCTAGGCTTTCCACCACAGCATTACCCGTGGCCATCAGCAGCAACAGGCTTCCTGGTGCCCAAATCTCTTGCCGATCCGGGCTGAGGCAGGGTCCAGCCTCATCTGTGCCTCTGGTGGGGGGTGCCCCTGGTACTCTAGACCTGGATCTGTCCAGGACAGCACCAATGGCAGCCCCCAATTTTGTGGACACCCTGCAACATGGCTATCTACACATCGTCATCTTGTCAGATATCCCCTAGGCCTTGAAGTGACCCCTTCCAGGTCATTTTCAGAGCAGGAGACTCAGAAAAGGGTGGGATGGGCCTGCAGCCCCTGGGATACCAGTGGTGTCCAGGAGGGATGCTCAAGTTACAGCTGTAAGCACATCCTCCTCCACCCCGTCTCCGTGACAAGTGGCCAAACTCATCCCAGCAACCAGCTGAGGAGGAGCAGGCCCCAGTCAGCCTGGGAGGGTGTCTCTGGAGCTGGCAGGCCATGGCTGGCCTCCTTGTCTGGACAAACCAGCAAACATCTGCCAGGCTTAGCCCGCCCGGCCCAGCACCAGCGTCTGTGGGCAGAATAGCACAGGTGCTAGAACAATCTATCACTCCTTGCCAAGCTCCAGGGTTGAAGTGTCAAGGGTCCCTCTGGGAGGGGCGGGGCTGTGTGCATAGGTGGAGGCAGGGCACCCTGGTCACAAATGATGAACAGCCTGTGGGGTCTGGAGACAGTGCCCATAAATCTTTCACATCAAAGGGCCTTGGGTTCCTTTTGTCTGAAAAAAACCATTATTCATAAAATAGTCCACCCTCGGGCTGTTAAACTCAGGTGAGGACCTGAAACGAGGTGCCAAGAGGTCCCTGGGGAAGGGCACAAGATGGGCCCAGCTTCCTTATCCATGTGGACTGTAAAGGGCCTCTTGTGAGGCCGCTCCAAGGTCACCACGGCCAGTGATCTTAAGAAACACATGTGTTCCTGTGCTCCTCCCCTGCTCTGCGGCCTTCAGTGGCTCCCAGCTGCACTTGGATACATTCCCCATCTTTCCATGGCTGGAGCTGACTGCATAGCCTGGCTCCCCCCCGTCATATGCGGTTGCCCAGGATCTCCAACCTCCTTCATGTCACACCCAGAAAATCATAACAGGCACGTGGCTCTCTGGGTTACGTAGAACTGACCACGCAGGGAAGTACCTGGTGGGGCTCAGCCCCACCCATGCTGTAGGGAGGTGGCCATGGAAATCTGTGTTCTCCCCTCCCGCTGTGCACGGCTTTGGGAAGAATGGGGGCCACTCACACTGCCCTTTTGCTCCTGGAATACACCAAGCACTTTCCTGGCTCACAAATCTCTCCTGAGAAAGTGGTTCTGCCCAACCTGTGTCCATATGTGTACGTGTGTGCGTTTAACCCCCTACATGCACACACACACACACACACACGCCCTTCCAGTCAGACAGTTCTTCTTCAGACTTCAGATCGAGAATTTCAGCTGAACACCTCCTCCAGAGATCTCCCAGCCCTCCTACTTGCCTGGATTTCACCTCCAGCCACTCTCAAAGCGCCCTGATCCCCGATGGTCCCCGCCATGACTGCAATTTGAAACCCATTCATGAGGAGGACTTCCACTCCGGCTACAGAAGGAGCCGGCTCCAGACTGGCTCTCCTGCTGCAAACATCTATAAAAGCAGACAAAAATGCTCCAGGCTGTGGACCAGAGGCAAGACTTGTCCCTGCGAGTGACAAGGACAAAGCACGTGGCCCACAGGGCCCGTCTGCCAGGGGCTCCTCCCCACCTGCTGGGGGGCCCCACACCTCGCGACTGCCCTGTACATCTCTCCCCTAAGTGAAGTCCCAAGGGCTTGGGGTTCAGGAGGGTGAGGGAGCTAAAGTCGGGACATGCCCTAGAGAGACAGGAGTTGCACAGAGGAGCTTTAGGAATTTGCACTGAGATTGCCTTAAATGTTTGGCCAAACACAGAGCCATGCACCTGCGGAGATACTACACGGGGCCTGCAAGAAGAGCTGCAGGAGGGTGGGCGGAACTGCTGTTCATCACATCTAGAAATAGGAGTTCTGATCAGCAAAACAGAAAGACCCTGCTGACACGGGCACTCACTGACCCCAGGAAAGGAGGTTCTCTCGGTGTGGGTGGCCCTGGAGTGAGAGCCACTTACTCCAGGCAGAGAACATTTCTGTCTGCACTGGAGGAAATGTTAAGGAAAGCGCTTCAGGGGCTGGGTGCCTTGACTCACGCCTGTATTCCTAGCACTCTGGGAGGCCGAGGCAGGTGGACTGCTTGAGCTCAGGAGCTTTTGACCAGCCTGCCCAAGAGTGAGACCCTGTCTCTAAAAATAGATGGGTGTTGTGGCCAGCACCTGTAGTCCCAGCTACTTGGGAAGCTGAGATAGGAGAATCACTGGAGCCCAAGAGTTTGAAGTTGCTGTGAGCTATGACTCAATGGCACCCTACCAAGGGCAACAAAATGAGACCGTATCAAAAAAAAAAGGAAAGGGCATCAGGATGCAGGAACCCATGCAGACAGAGACTCCCACCCACTGGAAGGAGTGAGGAACCCTGTGTGGGGGGAAAAATGGAGAAAACTGTAAAAGAGATGTTTCTGTCCTCTCATTCTTGAAGATAACATCTGCCTTCTGAGACAATGGATGCAGGGATGAAGACACAACCTCCAAAAACGGGCAACCGCGTCTCATCACAAGGAAACAGTGGACTAACTCAAATTAAGAACAACCTGCAAATACCTGACCTGCATCCCTGCAGAGCATCAAGGCCGAGAAATACAGAGGAAGGCTCAGGGATGTGCGGGAATAAAGGAGGCCAAAGGGATACGAGGATGAAAAGCAACAAGTGATGGTTCCAGGTTGTTTTCTGCACTGGGAGAAAGTTCTGAAGGCTGCTGTGAGCTCTCCTGAACACTTCCGTAGACAGGAGTTCCCGAAGAATCCACGTGACATTCCAGGTGGACCCTCGAGCCTAGTCCCAGCTCAGCCTCCCAGTGTGCAAGAGACCTTGGGTCCATCAGTCACTCCTGGCCAGTAAGACAGATGTGGCCCAAATCACTCTCTCTGGAAGACAAGTCACTCTTTTTGGTGACAGTGTACTGGACCACCAGGGCCAGCAGCTGTCACTGTAACTTTCGTTGGGTGATCACAGCCTAAATGAGCCATCGACAGACGTCCCACCTCTGAAGTTCCGATTGGGAAAGCCTTTGCCTGGGGGTGCCATGTGATCCACAGGGCTGAGCTGGTGTGTTGCTGAGCTGGGACTTGCACCCACCATCACCAATGTGTCCCCAGTGCTGGGCTCCGGGTCCTGCATCACCTACATTCCTATCAGGGCTGAAAGTCCCTGGGCAGAGACCTGGGCTCTGCTTTCCTCACTCCCCTCCTTCACCTGGGAGCTGGGTGGACAGAGCCTGGGGTGGAGTGGGGGGTCCTGACAGGGCTGGCCTGGGCAGCATCACCCTATCTCTACTGTGCCCTCAGCTGGTGCTGGGCTGGCCATTTGTCACTCGCAGTCCCACCCTTTGCTTGATGATCAGAGGGAGGGAGCTGGCCCATAGGCTTATACGAGCCTTGCCATCTCTGCATAGGTGCCCTCCTGGCAGGGGGGCAGGGTGTTTAGTCAGCAAAGCGTGGCATGACTGCTCTCACCGTGACCCTGTGGCCCATGGGAAGGACTCTCGCAGCAGGCTGGATGGAGGGGAGTGGGCTCTCCAGCCCCCTGAGACCATCCACAGCCCTGGCCTCCAGCCCACCAACCACAGCTAGCCTAGGCCTTGAGGTCGGCTCCCACCTTCTCCATGAGAGCCATGGTGGGAGCCCACTGTGTCCATGGGCAAGTTCGTACCTTTCCAAACCTCTGTTTTCTCATCTATAAAGAGGACACTTCACCAGGTGGCTGTTGGACTCAAAGGAGAAGATAGCGTGTGTGCTCTGGCATTGGTGGCCCCTGGTCACCAGAGGCTGCAGTTAGGACTGCCTGGACTGAGCGGGGGAGAGGGGGTGCTGGGAAGACAGCTTCCTCCACCGGATGGGCAGTCCCTCCGGACACTCAGGAAGCACTGGGCCCCTGCCGTCCCTGCCACCTGCCTCTGCCTCGCAAGCTGCCAGAGCAGAGGACGCTGACGCAGCACTGAGGCGTGGGGGTCACAGGGACTCGATAGAACATTCTCACCTGTCTTTCCCATCCATGTTCCTATTCCTGGGAGAGAGGTATCCACGTCCTTGGAAAACCTGGCTTTGGGCCATCTGGCTCTCGGTGACAATGGGTGGAGGAGTTAGGTGAGAGCAGCTGGCAGGATGCCCAGGACCACTCTCTGGTTTCCACTGAAATCTGAGACCTTGGAGGCTGAAGTTCCTGGGGTTACATGCTGCTAATTATACAGGAGTTGCTGGAACCCAGGAAGTTATGGGGAAGATCCTGGTCCTTCCAGACAAGGTAGGGGGATAAACCATTTCTAAATTCTGCTGGGAGAGAAAATTCCAGAATGAGGCTTGGGTTGTGTAGTCTGAGTCAGGCCCATCTGAGATTCCTCCTGCAAAGGAAAGTCTCCTAGCAAGAAGCCCTCTTGCCTCTTCCCATCCACCTGCTGAGACCAATCACCCTGTGACCAAAAACCCCACATTCCCCACCCCTGGAATCCCGGTAGCTTGCTGTGCCTCAGTACACCTACTGGGGAGGGATAGATGGACCAGGGTCAAGGTCAGCCACACCTCGAGTTGGCCTCCCTGCCCTGCTCTTCCCACTGAAGGATGCCAGGCAGGTTGGGACAACTCTCTGGATGTCCCTAACACAGATAGCTAAGGACAACCACCTGCTGGCTTCTCCTCCAGATTAAAGAATGAGACTCGGAGAACACTTAGTCCATAATAAGTCCATGATATATAACAGCTGTTACTATTATCTACTTATAAAAAGCAAATGCCAAGAAAAGTAGCGGGAGGTCGGTAATGTAACCATGGTGGTACTAGGGTTATTCCAGGGCACAGCTGAACGGCCAGAGTCCAGGGGAGGAAGGGTCCTCATGGGCTGAAGGGGACGGTGGGCCCCAGCAAGGTTGGATAAAGTCCTTGAAGAAGCCACGGAGGGACAGGTAAGGGATGTGGGGCTGCCAGGGGCTGGTAGCCACAGGAACAGAGAGGCCTGGGGGTGGATGAATGGGTGTGCCAGCAGGTGGGGCCTGGCAGGGCAGGCAAGGACACACCCTAGTGGGCAGCCGAGGGCTGGTGAGTTCATCTTGCTGCATGTTCTGTGCGACAGCATGGGGTTAATCCAGCTACGCCCCCTCCCTGGTGTCCGAGGCTCTACCAGTCCCCAGCTCTGGCTGTCCACCTGAGGTCAAAGCCGGTCCCAGATGGTGGCAGAAGGAAGGTAAGTCACACACATTGTTCCTAGTTATTCCTGGACCTCCTGGTCACAGTGACTCCTTCCACCCCTGTGTGTGAAGCTCTGTGTGGCATAGGGCAGAGGACAGTCCTGGGCAAAGCAGACACAGTTAGCCGTGTGACCCAACCATGGGCTCCTGGGATGCTGGCACTGTTGCCAAAGGTTTGATTGGAAGCTGAATGGTGACAGCCAGTAGTCGGCCACCTCTAATCCCATTAGACTCTATGCCAGGCCCGCAAAGGGCAGAGAGATGAGCCAGATAAGTGCCCATCCCCAGGCTGTGAGGGTCTCGCGGGGCTGGCAGAGGGCTTGAGTCGAAGGCTGGGGCAGGTCAGGTGGCCCAAGCTCAGCAGTGGTGGTCTTCAGGGCTCAGTGGAGACACGAGGCATCAGACCAGGACTCTGTCCCCGCCATGCACGAGGTATCAGAGACAGTCCTAATCGGGTAATGAATCCATGAAGAGGAGCTGCCTGATGGAGTGGGGAGCCCTGACAAATTCCGAAGCGGATACTAGTTCTCAAGGCTGCAGCCAAGAGTTTTCCTTTAATCTTAATTAGTTTGCTGGGAAGAAAAGGCACAGTAAGCGGAATCCCTCGGGAGCAGCCAGGACCTTGTGATAATAGCTATGTTTTCAGAACTGGGCCACTCCATCTCCAGGCACCATCTCAGGCTCAGCTAGAGAGGGGACAGGTGGGCTGAGGGCCAGAGGAGGCGAGGCCCGGGGCCACCTCTGGGGAGGGATGCTGCCTGACCTCCAGCCCTGGGGTGGTGCCATCTCAGTACCTCCACTGAGCCCCTCTCTCCCTGAGCATCAACTTATCACCTGGAAAATGGGATGAGTTGGACTCCTATTTCCAGAAATCATTAGAGATGACAGCTGAGGTTGCTGGATCTGCACCTAAGAAAGGGCTCTGGGTGCAAGGGAGGCCGTGGGCTTCTGACTGCCTGATGCCTTTAGCCTGTCCCGCCACCCTGGGCTGCGTGGCCTGTTTGCAAACTACAGGCACCGAGTTATGCTTTCTACGAGCCACACAGACATTCCTAAATATACTCACACTCTTACAAGGAGGGACCCAGGGACTCAGCAGTGCCTCTTTTAGGAAATGTTCTTGGAATGAAATTGGCCAAGTGAGCCGACTTAGCAGCAATGATGTTCTGTTCATCGCTGTATTGCTTACGGAGGAAAATCGGAACAAGTTGCAAACCCTTCAACACAGAACATGCTGCAGTGGTCATCGCACGAGTGTGTGGAGCGGTCAGTGTCAGGAGCCAGCAGAGCTGGGGGTCATGAAGGACCCTGGCTGGACATGGCCTGAGCCAAACCCTGTGCAGGAGAGAACTCCATCTCACGGAAGCCGTGCGCAGTGCCCTGATGGAGCCCGGGGGTTCTCCCCGAGAAACCGAAGCTTGGAGATTCCTGCCTCGCCAAGACCACACCTGGCCTGATTTGAAGAGCAGGTTCTTAGTGGAGACTCAGTGTAGCCTAGAGTGACCACGGGGTGCTGCACTTATGGATGGGATGGTTGTTGACAGACCTCCAGGTGGGAAGCAGCCGGTTGTGGCAGCGCAGGCGCAGACACATCTGGCTTGGTGGCAGTGCTCATGTCCTGCATGGAGCTGGGTGACAGGCTGGCTGGGGTCAGGATTTCCAGCTTCAAACTTTCTGAATTTTCTGAAATTTTTCTGCAGTAACTATGCATTAATTTTATAATTAAAAGAAAACAATGAGGCTATTTTTTAAAGACTAGCAATGGACACCTCAGAGGTGAGGTGCATTTCGGGTTGGAGCCAGCTGCTGAGTGATCACGGCAACTCCAAGTTTAGTGGCAGCACAGTGTAAGGGGTTAAGCCGGAAAGGCTAAGCCTGCCTGGACCCATGAGCCCCTTACCAGGGGCAGGGACTTGAGGGGCCGTGAAGGACAGAGAGGAATTTGAGTGGAAAGGAGGAGGGTGTGGGTCCCCACCAGCAAAGTGACAGCCTGTCACTAGCAAATGGGACATCCTTCTGCTCTCCCTGGATGCTCCCTGTCACTTAAAAACATGCCCACAAATGCAACACCTCTACCAGGTGATATGGGTGGCAAGACAAACTCTAAGTCCTTTTTGGGAAGCAACCTGGGGCAGGGACAGAGCCCAGCCTAGAGGGAAGGTTCTGCCCAGCTGTGCAACTGTCCAGCAGCTCCAGACAATGTCTCTCTGAGTGAATCTCTGGCAGTGGGGAGGCCTCCCATGCACCCCTGGGGTGCGGGCCTGTTGGGACTGGGCACAGGCAGCCTCCGGACTTCAGCAAATAAAATAAAACCCAGCTCTTCCCAGCTGAATGGCAGACCCTGGACCAGACCCTGGCGTCTGATGGTGGTTTTCTCGCTATTCTGCCGCATTCCCCTCTCTGCTCGAGAAGGGCACCAGGGCCGCCACTCCCAGCACAAGTTCTCTCCCAACAAGAAATGAGAAGCACTTCGGCCTTATGTTCACTTGATGGATGGACAAAGCACAGAAAACGACGCCGTCACCACCTATCACAGCCAGAGTGGTGGGTGACCGTGGGGAATTAAATGGCCCTCGGTAAATCGTCCATCATTACCGCCTCATCCCTCCTGGAGGGCTGGAGTCGGCAGCATGCTCGGAGTAATCCATCACCCGTGGGTCAGATCCATGCAGGCCGTCCTCTCTCCTGGAAGCCAAGATCAACCAGACGCCCAAAGCCAGCACCTGCTCGCTGGCTCAGAATCACTGTTTAAACGCCACCCTAAATGAGGATTTAATTCAAGTGTAATAAGGCATCTCACATGAGCTTGAAGGACAAGGCCCACTTGGAATCAGCCAACATTTAAATAATTGCTTTGCTTTTTTGGCCACAGTTCCAGGGGTCAATAGCTCCAGGCCAGGCTCCTGCAAGCCCTGGTCCGTGGGCTCACTAGGATCACATCTGAGACAGGGGCTTCCCAGGCTCCACGACCTGGCCCTCCTCCTGGGAGGGGGGAGGCCTGCTGGTTGTTATGGGGTCACGTGACCAGTTCTGGCCAGTGAGATGCACAGTCCTCTCCGGGCAGCAGCGTCCTGAGCCTCAGGTGATGCTCCATCTCTCTCTTCCCTGCCCCCCACCCCACCCCGGGAAACTCGGGGCAAGGCTGGGATGACTGAGCCACCACTGGCCAGGTTATAGGCGGGAGAACAGTGCCCTGGAGAGAGGCCTGACCCCAGAGCGTCTCCGCTGTGAGATAACTAAGGGCACAGCTACATAAGGCAGGCCCATGGACACGCCCAGTCATCGGCCTTTAGTCTAGAAGAAGCCTGAGGCCCCATTTCCACCTTTCCACTTTAGAGTAAGTAGCTGGATTCTGGGGAAGGAAGCCACTTGCGATCCCCAGCAGTAGAGCCCAGCCTGGCCCTCCGAGCCCGTACTTTGACCTTCTGGAAGCCTCTGCCTGCCGTCACCCACCCTGGGAGTTCCTGGGGACCCAGACAGACCAGCTGGGAAATTGCCTGCTGGGCACAGACCCCCTGGCTGTGTCCTTTTCCCCATCTCTCCCCAGCCAACCCTGAGGCCAGGACTTTCACAGATTGTGAAACCCAGTTGGTCACAATCACCACCTCTTGAGCATCTTTTGGTGTAGATGGAGCTCACTTATTTGGGGATTGGGCAGATAGAGTATAAAACTCACAGGGGTGGTTGTAGATGGTGGGAAGTCTTTCAACAAGTATTTATGGACAGTGGCACAGCACTTGGTGTCCTGTGAATCCTAACATTGTCCTGAAGGCTGGACCCATGCCCATGAAATGCCGAGCAGCAGGCTTGTCCCTTTGGGTTGAGCTTAGCCTTCTGTTATCACTTTTTCACCTTTTTTTTTCAGGATTCTAGACGTGTGGGCCCATCATGGCTCCAGGGCTGTGAGGGTTCTGAGGAACTGGCACCTCTCACGATGCTCCAATGCGCCCAGCACAGCTGCAGGACACCCGCCTTCCCACAGCCCGCTGCTGTGAGCTGCCTGGAGCCTTCGGCAGTGTGTCCGGCAAGAGCATTGCGATCCACATCCCCACGAGGGGCTGGCGGGGTGGCCTGTGACAACAGGCAGCACTTCTCCAGTGCGGCAGCTGGGGCTGGGGGCAGGGCTCATCTGTGCCTGATCAGGTGGTGGAGAAGGGATCTGGCCTTGAGGACACTCCACCATCTCTCTGTCTGCCTCAGAGCCAGGGGCAAGGTCTCACCTCTGTACTTGAAGTGATATGTTTGAGGAACAGTCTCCAACTGTGCCCTTCCAGAGTCCAGAGCTGGAGAAGCTATTACCACCTTACCTGCCCCTGGGGTGTTAGAACAGCCCTGGAGGGGCTGCACTGCCTTGGAGAGATACCAGCACCCTGCAGCCGCCCCACATGTCAAAGCCATGCGATAGGCTTAGCCAGGTTTCTCTGGGCCGGCTGTGTCTTCCAGTGCCCATCTTTAGGGGTTCCCTTCTGAAATTCACCCTCTTCCTCCCTTGTGTGGCCCCCTCCCAAATTTCGTGATATTAAGGAGCATTCATGCTGTCTCAGATATAGCATCTTTGTCAGTTTTCAATGTGAAGAATAAAGCATTTCAGAGGTGTTGGCAAGCTGGTTAAAAATAGTCCCATCTATTAAAAGGTGAAAATGTGGTGAGGCGTATAGGGGGCTGGGGAGGAGGAACAGGCAGCATCCTTGGGCCCCACTCCCTCCCCAGACCCCAGGGGCCCAACCACACCCCGATGCTTCCATCCCAGCCCACGCCGGCCCTGGAGATGGAGGCCCTGGCTGCCCATGGATGTCTGTGTTAGGCCAGTGGGGATGCCAGTTTGCTTTTTAATCTCGCTACCTTGACACAGACCAGCTTTGAAATCAAGGAGTGTGTCTTCTCAAATGAATAGGCTTTTATTAGGTACCATGTGTCACTTTAAAAAAAAAAAACTTCACATTAATTTTGAATTTGCGCCATGTGCTGGGACTGATGCTGTTACCAGGGCATCAGTCACTTTCTTCACAGATGACTCTGTCATCTCTGACGCCAATCAACAGCCACCAAGGGGCCCTGGCACGGAGTGGGGACTCCCCACACAGACCTCAAAACAGAAGCAGAGCTGGGCGGAGACCCCTAGGGGCTGAGAGCTCGGGGAGGTAGGGCTGGCTGGTCAGGCCCAGCTGCTCACAGCAACGGAGGCCGGGTCGTCCTGGGGCCCCATTCTCCTCTGCTCTCCCGCTCCCCCCACAGTTCATGCAGCTGCCAGAGCTGGACCCAGGCCTCAGCCCCTGCCCGAACCCACCAGGACTCTGCCTCAGCCCATGGCCCACACCTTGGGCTGCCCACCTGTTCCCTGAGGCTGACCCACTCATCTGCCTGCCCATTCCAAAAGCAAGTTGATCACCTGGGCCTCTGTGTGCCCTTCCACTGCCAAGAAAGCCGCCTCCTTATCCTCAAAGACCCCCCACGCTCCCCTCTCTGGAACCTTCCTTGATCCTTCCCCCCCTCCCCACACATAGCCAACAGCCCCTCTCCTAGAGCACGCCCGGCTCCTGCCCTAGTGCTTTGTCTGTCTTTCGTGTTAGAATGTGGAGGGACCTCCCATTCTTGCAGGCCCAAAGGTCACTGTACCCGTAGATATTCGTGGCTGTTCTGCGCCACCTGCCACAGCTTCCTGATTCTCATCCTTCTCCAGGGCCTCTGGCTAAACAGCTATGAGGTCTGGGATCACTTTCCCCATCAGGTGAGGCAAAGCCCCCTCCCCTATGCACCTCAAGGGTCTCTTCTCCCCGCCCAGTGGCTCCCCATCCTGGGGCCTCTCCTCCCAGTCTCTTCTCAGTCAGGGCTGTGGCAGGAGAATTAAAGGCTGCAGCAGAGCCAGCAGGAGGGAGGGCCCAGCCAGTGAGTGCTGTCTCCTCTGTACCCCAAGACCCACCATGCCATGCCCAGCCACACCTGCCATGCCCCTGCTGTGCCACACCCTTTACTCCTTTACTATGTTATACCACCATGTGCCACCAACTGCTGCAAAGCACCCTATTATACCCTGCAGTGCCGCACATCCCCTTCTACATCCCACCCCCCACCCCTCCCCGCCCCTGCTACGGTCTGTTCTCCACTCTCCCAGGTAGCTGCAGGAGCCCCTCACTCATCTCCACCTCCTGGTGGGACTGTGGCTGTGGAGCCCGGCCACACCACTTCCTGCTCCAAACCCTCCCACAGCTCCCTTGGAGCTGGCGTCCACGGACTCCACAGCCTGGCCAGGGAGCACGAGCAGAGCTGTCCACCCCCTCCCACCATTCCCTGCCACTCTGCGCCTCGACCCTGTGCTCCTTCCACTCTGGGCCCTGTTCTGTCCCCACTGTTCTCGAGGCCAGGCTCAGCCCCCACTTTTCCAGGAGGCACCGTGACCCAAGCCGATGAGGTGGTCCCCTGGGTTTGCGGATGCTGGGTTATGAATAATAACAGTGCACATTACTTGAGCCTTTGTAGGGGCCAAGGGTTTCACCTGCACTATGGCCAGAAACAAATTGTGTGAGTCTGGGAATGGGGGCCTGTCCCACAGTGGTGGTTGGCACGTGTTTGCTGAACAATATTAATAATAACTATGGATTCATCCAGGTCCACTCTGCCCAGAAGAGCTTAGCTAAGGGGAGTCACAGAACCCTCGGAAGATACGATAAGGGATAAACACACATGGGCACAGAGATCTGTGTCGTGCCACACAGACCCCTTCTGATTTCTCCTCCGATTTGTCCTGTGGGCTCTGGCTTTGGACACTGGCTCCCTCCCTGCGGGGCTGCAGCCCTGCTTTCCCCAAGGAGCAGGCTCTCCAGAGAGGTTCTGATGGGGAAGGAGCCTGGAAACAACGGAGAATGCACACTTGAGCTCCACTTAGCTGCCAGCTGTTTAAAAATGGAAGAAAGATTAAAAATGAGCAGGCGAAATGGCTTTGAAGCCATCAGCAGCCAGAGCATGCAGACTAATTCAATTTCTGCATCTTCCACTTTGAAGTGCGCAGACCGAGAGCCCCAGGGTCCTCTGTCGAGACGGGAGGGAGAAGCACGGTCGCACAGAGTGGCCTGCCTTCCTCAAGGGCCACCTGTACATTTCCCAGAATTCGCCTAAACACAAGCTTCCCAGTTACGGTTCCCAATAAAACATCAGCGTCTGCTCTGGCAGCCGCCTGCGTCCCTGGGCTACCCTGTGAAAGGCAGAGAAAGGCAAACCTTTGCCAGACAGGTTCTTGACCAAGAACAGGAGCGAGGTGAACACAGTGGAGCCACTGTCGGCCACTAGGCACTGACAGCCCGCGGGACCCCCTGGTTTGATCCTCACAGCGACTCCGCCACATGGGTTGGATTAGTTGCCTACCGCTGTGTTGCTGCAAATTACCCCTACAACTTAGCTGCTGAGGACAAAAAGAAGCCCTGGACACCTCAGCGTCTGCCGAGAGTCAGAGCAGCTCGCTGGGCGCTGGGCGGTTCCAGCTCGGGGCCTTCACTCATTTGAAGGGTCAGTGAGGCTGGATCGCCTGCTTCTAAGCTCCCCACTGCTATCAAGAGGCCCTTACCGTAAATGTGGCCTTTATAACATACGAGAGTTATAAATTCGTTTCATAGTAGGGCTGAGTACACTGGATACTTTTTCTTCCATTCTTGAGACACTTTGCTAACGGTGCATCTTAGAAGGGTACAGGTGAAACTTACTAAATGTAGCATATAAATGTCTGTACACAATAACTAAGAAAATGCTAGGAATGCTATATCAACCAGTTCGATGAAAATATTTCAGATTATATATAAAACCAACACATTGTACCCCATGATTACATTTATGTACACAACCATGATATAATAAACAAATAGGGCCTTACCACACTGGCCTCTCCAGGGGAGCTGGTCTCCCCAAGAACATGTAAAACAAGAGAGAGAAAGCGGTGCGCCCAAAATAGGGATCTCAGTGCCTTTCACGATGGGAGTGAAGTGGCCCCACTTCCTGTTGTGAAATCATGAAGGGTGTAATTACCAGGAGGCAAGGTCCATGGGGGCCATGAGCGCTGACTCTCCACTTACAAATGGAGAAACTGAGGCCCAGACCACACAGGTCACTTGCCTGAGTTTGCCCACTGAGGCAGGGCAGGATGCGACCCTAGCCTGTCTGACTCAGAGGTCCTGTGACCACCAAGGCGAGCTCTATCCCCGTGGGTGCTGCCCACAGGGGCCGTGTGACCTTGAGAGAACCACCCAGTGACGTGGGCCTCGGTTGCTGTATGTCTTCAAAAGAGACAGTCATTCCCATGACATGACCGCCCAATGCCTGGGGGCGGGGGGCGTGGAGCAACCGATGGGGAGGTCCAGGTGTGCCGTGACTCCTAGTCTTTTCATCCATGGGGTCCAGCCTTGTGGTCAACGTGGCCCTTCCCCTCCATGGCTAGAAGCTTCCAGAAGAGGTGGCAGTGGGGCAGCTCTCACTGCCATCTCAGCCAGGGACAGGGAGGAACTGCAGCTCAGTGGCCAGGTGAAGGGGGTGAGGGGGGCCCAGGAGGTCACTTACTCACCAGCCTTCTGCAAACACTCAAACCAGCATGTTTGAAGCTGCCAGGCCCTAAGTGGCAGTTTCAAGACCCCCATGGCAGTGACGTGGTGCCAGTTTCACAGCACTGCATCCCACACTTTTGTCTCTCTGGTCAGAGATGTGGACGATCCCTCTTCCTGGGCTCCATAAGCAGTCGAGTTTGAATGTGTCACTAACAATCAGCCCTTGATTCCCAACTTGGGGCAAATACAGTCCTGGGTGCAACCTATGCCCTCCTAGGACCTGGCAACCTGTGCGTGGGGAGGGTAGGCTAAGGGATTCCCAGAGCCACCTCTGCAGAGCCCTGACCCACAAAACAGTGCAGGGTCCATTCTCAGTGGTTAGGGTGCTGGCCACATGCACCAGGACTGGTGGGTTCAAACCCAGCCAGGGCCTGCTAAACAACGATGACAACAAAAACAAAAAAACAGATGGGCTTTGTGGCCGACACCTGTAGTCCCAGCTACTGGGGAGGCTGAGGCAAGAGGATCTCTTAAGCCTAAGAGTCTGAGGTTGCTGTGAGCTGTGACGCCACAGCAGTCTACCAAGGGCAACATCGTGAGACTTAAAATATAAAAATAAAAATAAAATAAAATAAAAATTTTAAAAATAAAAATAAAAATAAAAAACCCAAGGTGATGTGATCAAGGAACATGGGAAACCCTCCTGCTGTCAGACCCCAGCTAGTCTATAAAGACCCTAAGAAAGCCACAGTCCCGTTAGACATTGTGTAACCCAGCACTTCCCAAATACCTGGGACCAGAATCATTTGCAGCCTTATCCTTTATCAGTCAGGCCCGGTGAGGCAGCAAAGAGCCCCAGGTCCGTATGGCTTGAGAAATAAAAGATCATCCCTGAGCCTAGCCCCATGTCCAACATGAGCTGGCAAAAGAACTCAATGTGGCTGGGAAACCCAGAGTGACAGAGTCTCCATCTTTGCACAGAGTTCCTCAGGCATCAAAGAAGTGAGAAAGAAATATGACAAATCACCCATCGTTCTGGCTCTAAGGCTTCCTTCCAGAGTGGCAGACTGACAGGTGTCACCTTTCCCACATCTGATTAGCAAAAGGGCAGGGACCAAGCCACACGTTCCCCCAGGCCATGCCCCTCAGCAGTGCCCATTCCGGGGGCCAGAAGCCTTTGGTGGCTGAAGGCTTTGGTGGCTGGAGCCCTTGGTGGCTGGAGACTTTGGTGGCTGAAGCCTTTGGTGGCTGGCCCTTACCACCTGTGCAGCAACCAATGTCCCAAGAGGGTCCCACAAAATGGACTTCTGGGTTTGTTTATTATTGACCCCAAGGCAGGAGAAATGTCCTAAGGCAAGATTTATGGCCAGCAGCTCGGAGGAGCAGGCTCACCTGGTGTGAACAAGGGCAGTGCCATTTCTCTGTATTTCCTGGCACAGATTCTCCATCAGTTTTGCCTTTTGGATTCACGTATTTGTTCATATGGAAAATGTTTCCCAGCCAATTATGACATTTGGATACTGAGTCACTGTTTCAGTTCATACTCAGCACCCGACAGAAGAAAAACACACACACAAAATATTGTGGACACTGAGTCTAGATTACATGTTTCCTGGAAGCAATTTTTAAATTAATGACTAATAGGAAACAAAAACAAATAGAACCCAAACGCTCCCTCTCTCTCAGAGGGAACAGGCTGAGTTGCACCCTTCACGCACAGGCTGGGAAGTTAGAACCCTGGGGAGGGCGAGGGACTGAGGTTGGGGACAATGTGAAGCCACTTCCCAGAAAGGCAGCCCTGGCCTCTGCCCCTGCCTGGCCTCCCCATGCTTCTCTGAGTGTAGTCGGGGAACCCCTAGAGCATCAGGCTTCTCTGGTTCACCTGGAGATACACAGCTCTCAACTTCCTATTTCAGGCCTCAGTTTCCCCACCTACTATGAGGGCAACTGTTAACCCCAGGATGATGGGAGCACAGGCCTGATTTCTTCTCCCTTTTCCTCCCTGTTCTCATCAAAATCCTTCCTACCTGCTGCAAGGCACCTTCCCTGTGTAGATGATGATGCCATTTGCTGTCCTGTCTATGCTTTGGAGACCCAGATCAGGGTCCCACTGAGGGCAGTAGTGCAGACAGTGGCCAGAGCCCTGGAAAGCCATCACATCACTGAGCACCGGCTGAATGGTCTGCACACTGAGAGCCACAGTGGCCCTCTTCACGGTGAACGTACACGTGGAAGGTGCCGCCGGGAATGTGGGCCAGCCCCGCTGGGCAGCAGCGACAGCCTCGGAAAGTGACGCCTGTGCTCTTTCCTAACAACAAAGGGCACACCCTTACTCTCTTGTTCTGCAAAGGAAATGGAATTGTCTCCTGCCAAATCCAACTTCCGGAAGGTTCCTGGAGCCTCCTGGCACACCCTGCCCTGCTCCTGGGTGGTTTTACTCTGCCTTCCTGTCACTGGTGCCTCTTCCTCTTCCGAATGTCTCCCCAGCCTGCTCCCTGGGAAGCCTCCTGACTCACACTCCACATGGCACAGGAACCAGCACCAGAGTGTAGGGGGAGCTTCCACACGTCCCCAGCTGCGTTCTTCCTGTGTCCAGCTCAGATCACATCTGCCTGGGCCTCCTTCCCCAGAGCCGGGTTCCCACCACGCCTGCCCAGGCCCCACAACCACTGGCTTCCACGTTAAAAAGTGCCCCCGTCCCAAAAAGGAGAGCCAGACGCAAAGGTGAGTGCGGGTTCAGATTTATTCCTGCGCAGAGGCTGTCTCCCAAAAGAGAGAAGTAGCCCCGTTAGTTTGGCTCGCAACTCTTTTATACCCCTTTGCAAGCAAGCCGGCAGGATGGAAACTACAGAAGCCAAAAGCAGCGGTTAGCTGTTGGTGGGCGGGGTCCCTCAACATGTTCTGATTCTCGGAACATGAGGGGGGTTGAGGCTTGGGGGTTTTCTTGGTGGTTCTAGCTGGTTTCCGGGCTGGCGTTTTTCCCTACATTTGGAGTCGGAGGGCTTTCCTATGAACGGAATGGGGTCTGGGGTCTATGGCTTTTCAACGTCTCTGAGCACCTTCCCCAGGCTGCAGCCGGTGTCTCGTTCAGCTCTGTGTCCCTCTGAGTGGCTCTCGGAGCCTGGCACGCTGCAGACTGTAAGCAAGTGCCGGGTGTGTGACTGGGAGGCCCCAGAGCCAGGACCTCTTCAGGGGCTCATCTTTGGTCATAGAGAGACTTGGGACCCTGGGTCCGACGCACTGTCCAGACAGCCTGCTGTGGTGGCTCACAGCAGAAGGCGGGCACACTGTCAGAGCCACCACAGTCCATAACTCACAGGCCACGAAATTAATTACCGCAGCAGAAGTATGGGCAGTGCAGAGCCTCTTGGAAACCACTGCCAGTTTGTACAATGCTTGGATTTGTTAAAATATTGAACCTGTTAGGAGGAAAATGAAAAAGGCCAGGCCGGCTGTGCTTCAGCCTGGCTACAGGCAGTCGGGGCAGCAGGCGCACCTGCCCGCCTGCTCCTTTGGCCCAAGATTAATGGCAGCAGGGTCGGGAGAGGGGCAGGTCTCCAATTGCTGGCCCTGAAAACCCAGTGAAACAAGGTACTTTGTAATCTGTGTACTTGTCATGTAAATGAGTGTCCTTAGAGGGCTTTTACATGCATTTTGGTTTCCCTGCAGAAAGCCTGGAGCACCCAGACAGAAAGAGGCATTCATCATCCTAATCTTGGATTTTCTGCAGTCCGGAGGCGCCACCAGGTCCTTCAAGGGCTAACGTGAGGCTTTCTCCTCCCTTAGCTGGGGTGAGCTGGGTGACCTGGGGATTAGTGTGGCCAAGGTCGAGGTGCTGGGCCGGGCTAGTCACCCCTCCTTCCCCCAGAGCCATGGATTTGATTTTCCCTCATGGTGAGGGGAGCTGGGGAGAAATGGGATCAGCCCTAAGAGACCTAGCATGTCTGGGAGTTAGCGGTAAATCCAGCTTCTTAAATCCGTCATCCGGCACGCTCTGTGGACAGCACGGGAAGACCTATTCTCAGAGCTATTTGGGTTCACACATAGATTAGAGTCAGTAAGGACTTTCAACACTCTCGTCTTGAATAACAAGGAGCGGCTTTACAGTCGGCCTCCCTAATGTGTAACAGAGGGCCTTAGTGCTCACTGGGCCTCCACGGAAGGCTGGCAGAGTCAAGAGTGAGATGGAGGGTGACAATAGATGCTGGTCCTTACCCCTGATGCCGTGCCCAGGACAGACATCACTAAGTGATTCACCGCTCCTTCCTGATGAATACATTGGCTTGTGGGCTGCATAAGCTGACACTGGCTAGCTTAAGCCCCACAGCAATGACAAATGATAACAATGGATTTGCTGGCGGGACATGGCCAGACTCAGCAAGAGCAGGCCCAGCAGTCTCAGGACCAGAAGCTGCTGCTCAGGTCTCCAGGGCAGGGCTCACTGCCAGGTGCATCCTTTCCAGTTACTTCTGACCTTTGTGTCTGTCCACTAAGCCTCAGGCCGTGGAGGAGAATGTGGTCAGCCTGGCTTGGGTCTTGTGAGCTTGGGTCATGCTCACCAAAAGTCCCAGCAAATTGGAGTCCGGAAGAAAGTAGTAATTGAGGGATGCTGTTACAGAGGAAGGAGATGGATGCTGGGGGCCACTGGCCGCCCCTGGCTGCTCTGTGGGGCCTTACCTGTCCCTGGATGTGGGACACAGCCTCTGTTCCCTGCCTGGCCTTGTGAGCTCTTGACTGTCAACTTCACAAAGATGTAAATATAAAAGACTGTCTTGGCGGGTGGAAAGAACCACTGGTTGACATGCACTCCAGAAGTTGGGTGACGATGACACAGAGGCCCCGTGGGCAGAGTGAGCAACCACTCCCGGGGAGCCCAGATCCACAAGTGGCTCCTGCTCCTGGCCCAGACCCTGCTCCTCAGCACATCTCATTTCTCCACAAAGTCGGGAGAGTCTGGGAGAGCAGGGGCCGTGCTCCCCCCAGCCCCACAGTCCCTGCAGCACTCCGTCTGGAAGGCCTGCATTGTCTCTAGTGAGCCACGTCCCCTTTTATAATTAGCCGGGCGTTTTGTGAGCAAAGTGCCGATGTCACGTAGACGGTTGAAGGAGACAGGGCGTGGGCTGAGCAACCCTGGTTCCCGCCCTAATAACCACACCAAAGCTAAGAAAGGAGATCACTTGTGCAGCTGCAAAGCCAAACTCAACTTACAGCTCTCTGGTAGCCACAGAAAAGAGAGAGAGAGAGAAAAGACGGATTATAGATCTTTCCATGTTTGATAAAACAGAGCAGAAATGCTACAGGAGACAGAAACTTTTCCCGACCCCAAGCTCTGACAGCGCCAGGCGCCCGTGAAACGCTGGGACCCACCCAATCCACAGCTCAGCTAGAGCTCGGCCATCCTGTCTGACCGCTGAGGTCCGCCAAGGACAGCCGAAAGTCCCAGAGCTTCATCTCTCTGTGCAGAGTGGGCTACGCTGACCACAGCTTCCCTACCTGCTAGAGGTTCAAATGCCTCTACGGGGATGCTAATGGCAGGGACGCCCTCCTGTGGGACACCCCGATGGTGGACGCGTGACGCCTGCATTTGTCAAGAACGTGGTGTGTACAACATGAAGAGGGAAACCTGATGCCCACTGCAGCCTTCAGGAAATAAGAACGTGCAATATTGGTTTACCGGTTGTCACCAATGTACCTCCCAAACACAGATGTTAGCATGGGGACCAGGGCGGGGACACTGCTGTCTGTCCCTGGCTGTGTGTCATGCACATTTATGTGAACCCACAGAATGCACCACACCAAGTGAGGCCTCACGCTGCAGACCCCGGGGGACAATGAGGCTCAGGGAGGTTCAGTACCCCTCGGGTGATGCTGGCATGGGCTGGGGGGTGGGCGGTGCACGCGGCCAGCTGTATACCTCCCGCTCAACTTTCCTGTGAACCTATAACTGCTCTAAAACACAAATTTCCTTTAAAAACTTGAAAAAAAGTTCTCGAAATGCAATCTTAAATAATAATAGGGCAGACTAAGGGTGCTGGGGAGCATATGGGAACTCTGCTCAATTTTTCTGTAAGCCTAAAACCACTCTTAAGAAGCAAATCTAATAGTATTGAGTACACTGGATACTTTTTTCCCATTCTTGAAATACTTTACTAAAAAGAATATGTTTCAGTTCCATCCAAGTAAACATAAAAGATGTAAAGTCTCCACCCTTTTTGTGGCTGCAGAGTATTCCATGGTATACATATACCACAATTGTTAATCCATTCATGGCTTGATGAAATCAGTATATAATCACTTACACATTCATACGATCGATAAAACTATACATTCATATGATTGATAATCCAGAAAGAAGCAGGGAAGAAGAGGGAGAGGGGTGGGGAGGGTGGGAAGAGGGAGGGTATTTGGTGGGACCCCACCTGTTGTGCACAATGCAAGGGCACATTTCAAATCTATTAAGAGCAGAGTATAAATGTCTGACCACAACAAGTGAGTGAGGTGATGGTTATGCTAATCAGTTTGATGTAAGCATTCCACATAGCATACCAAATTAGCACACTGTACCCATAAATGTACACAGTTAGGGTTTAATAAAAAAAAGAACTTAAAAAATAAAAAAGGAAGCAAATCTACTGATGAAAAAAATGAAGATCATTTTCAGGAAATGCTGACAGTCTGAGTTACTTTCTCTCCTGACCAGACTGTGGGCAGCTTGGAGAAGGAGTGACAGGTGTCCAATGAAAATGGCAAGTTCAGTTATTAACTCCTTACCCCTTAAAGTGGGTACACATTTTCTAAGTCTATTACAGATTTGGAATAAACAAAAAATAAAACACTCTTCTGCATCTTTTATATTGTTTTATATAGTTTGTTATCCAAAATTTCTTTTAAAAATGCGCTGATACCGTATGTTTTTTCTTAATTTGAGCAGAGAGGACCCGGGTCACATTGAGAAACTACGATCTGGCATTGGCGTTAGGCTGGCCCACGGGTTCCTGCAGGTGACGGTACTCGGCTCTGAAAACCTTACAGACACTGTCTCTTCCCGCAGAGCTTCACTCTGGGCCTTAACAGCATCTTTGGAGTCTGCTCCACGCTGATGAACATGTTTCTAGCCTGTCCATAGGATTTCACTACAGGACTGCGGGGAACTTGACCTTTCTTCTTCTCATTGTTTCTTTTCCCAGGCGGCAAGGTTGCACCATCAGCTCATGGCAGCCTTGAACTCCTGGGCTCAAGCCATCCTCCCTCCTCAGCCTCCCGAGCAGCCGGACTACAGGCAGGAGCCGCCACCTTGGCTTTTATTCTCTTCTTGATGAACAATTTTGAAAAGTCGAGAAGAGAGAAGCCAGACCAGCTCCGCCGAGGTTCCGAGTGTGTGAGTGTGTAGGGACACGCTCCGAGCGGGGACCGTGGAGTAGACCGGCTGGGTTTTCATCGCAGGACTGCTGGGTGCTCACACTGCAGTCGGTGAGCAGAGGCGGCCGTGCGCTTCCCAGGTGGATCTGGGGACCTCATCTCTAACATAAAAAGCAATCTGGCAGTTTGGTTTTCAGTTTTCTTCAAATCCATAATACCCCTTCAAAATACAAAACTGCACAGGAGCAGAGAGTGCACGACCCCATGGCATTCATCTGGTTATTGGATGTTAGTATTGGCTCTGCTGGCTCTGCTGGCCGTCACCCGCAAACCCACTGCTGCCCAGCATCAGGAGGGCCACTGCAGGCTCTGAGTTTACAGCCCGGAAGAGCTGGAGAACCAGCACCGTAACCCCAGGTGAGGTGTGATGACAAGCCCTGGGCAGTGGCCGCCCTGACAGAGGGTTCTGGGGCAAGGTTGGCGGTGGAGGGCATTGGTCAGTCCTCCCAAGGTGGGCGCTGTTGGCCCTGCTTTCCTGATAGGGCCCAAGGCTTGGAGGCTCTGGGCCCTTGTCCGAGGTCACAGCCTGATGGTGAGTCTGAGCCCACCTGTGACTCCGAGGCCATGGTCCGAGCTGGGCCCTGGCTCTGTCTTGCCCTACCCCAGTCAGCCCCAGCTCCACTTGCAGGCGAGGGAAGGGTCTGTCCAGGTGCCTTGGCATTGGGTGGTCACTGCCCCACCCCCCAGCACACCTCTCTCCACCTCCACCCCATTTCCTGTGATGACCGTCTGCCCAGCACATAAGGCCCAATGTGAACTCCTTCCGTCCCAAGCCTGCCCAGTGGGCCCTGCTCATTGTTCTTACCTGTGCTTCATTCTCACCTGCACAGCCTGCCCCGCTACCCCTCCTGGGCAGGGCTGTCAGCCCCTGGCTGGAGGTGAGTGTCCCTCCTGAGGACTGTCAGACGGCTCAGAGCTTTGTCTCCAGTGTGAGTTCCATCAGGACTGAATTCTAAAGGCACAAGGATGGGAAGGAAGGGGAGCCCTCCTCTCGCCTTCCTGGCTCTGGAGTCCCACAGAGCATGGCCACACCACACAGAGGGCCCACGTTCAGCTGGGGTCAGAACCTGAGCCTGAGGACCCAGGGGCACCAGCCAGGCCCACGGCAGGCAGCGGTCTATCCCACGCCTGCTTATTGGCCCAGAGTCTAAAATTTGGCTCCTTGACCTCTTTTCAGATGGGAATTCCTGAAGGATAGTGGCCTGCCATGTATATCAGTCTCCTGGAGTCCTGTTACAAAGGTGTCCCAGCCTCAGTGGTCTGGGGCCTGGCTGTGGACACCAGTCTCCTGGGGCCCTGTTACAAAGGTGCCCCAGCCTCTGTGGGACTGGGGCCTGGCTATGCCTTCTCTAGGGTGACGCTATTACTGCTGGCCCAGGACACAGGAGCCTGGGGCTAGTGTGGGGAGGCCATTGCCACTGACACCTTGGTGCCAAGTTCCCTTCTCCAGCACAGCCTATGTGAGTGGTCTTGTCTCAGAGGACCTGCTGTGACCTTAGCAGACAGCCCCACATATGTGCTCTGGGCTCCCCCTCCCCCCCGGCCCCACCCAGCCCAGGAGACACTTGACAATGAGGTGTCAATGATGCTTGATAATGAGGGGAACTTTGGGCCACCTTGAAAGGTCAGAAAAGGGCTCAACTTGCAGGTGGCTCCTGAGTGGCACAAGGGTGGCTGGCCTGACACATGCTCCCCACAATGGGTTCCATGTCCCTCTCCCCACACAGGGAGGTCTGCCTGGCTCATCCCCGGCCCCTGGCAGTGCAGGGCCCTGCAGGTCCTATTGGAGTGGGCGGGAGCAGACCATCCCTGCCCGCCTGGCCATGCCTTTCTGTCCCTGCTTGATTTTCTTCCTCCCTCCCCATCAGTCTTCCCCAAGGCTGCCCACCCCCACCTCCCAAATTAGGTGTACTTTGTTCAAGCCTCTGGGATGAATTTGGGGAAGTGTGGCACCTCCAAAGCTAATGAGGAGGACTCTGATGACAAGAGAAGCATGTGTGAGCAGAGGAATATTCCGCGGGTGTTAGTTTTTATAGGAAATTTCACATACACACCAGCTTCACACTCCAATGTCAGAGCAAAGCCCCCACCCTGCCCCCGCCAGCTGGCTCTGGCCCAGTGGTTCCCCTCCTGGGCACCCACATCTGTAATCTCACCGATTCATTTTCTTGCCTTCGCTGTGGCATATTAATGTTAGGTCAAAAAGCATTTCATCAGTTATTCTGAAGTCTTATATCATTTTTATTCAAGAATGTGCAATCCTGAGAAAAAATAATTATGTATGAGAGCAGCAGTGCAGCTCTGTACTGAGCTCACAGAACCATGAAATCTTAAACCACAAGGAGAAGGGAGACCCAACCCCTCATTTCACAAGTGGGGAAACTGAGGCCCAGAAGAAAGCAGGCATAACATCGGAGTCTGGGCCCGCGCCAGGCCTGACGCCCTATTCTCCTGCCCAGAATCCTCACACGTCGTGTGGGCACAGAAGGCCTTTCCCTTGGTCCTTGGTCACCTCATAAGGCAGCAGTGTCCTGACCGGACAAGCCCTCCCAGAGCGTCCTGACGACCATAACCACGGCCAGCCACCCAGCCGTCCTGGGGCCGCCACGTGCATCACTTTATTAAAGCCTCAGTTGCAGGGATTGTTTCTATTTTACAGATGAGGAAACTGAGGCACAGGGTATTCTGGAAACTCTGGTTGCATCCCACCCCAGTGCCGCATCTCCGCAGGGAAGCTGCTGCCTGAGCAGTGTCCACACTGCTCCTACGGCTTCACTCCGCTCTGAGAGCCCACACCTTGCCAGTAGTCCTTGCACACCTTGCAGGGGCACTTCAGGGTGGCTGCAAAGGGTGGTATTCATTTCCTACTGCTGCATAAAACACTGAGCAGCCCAAAACAACACAAGCACGTCTTCTCACAGTTCTTCAGGTCAGAGGTCCCCAGGGTTTGGTTGATTTCTCTGCTTTGAGTCTCACAAAGCCTAACTCAAGGGTCAGCAAGGCTGCCGTCTTTCTCAAGGCTCTGGGAAGAATCCTCTTCCTGGCTCACTTAGCTCGTTGGCAGAATTCAGATCTGTGTGACTGTGGGACACTCCCCACTTCCTTGCTGGCCAGAAGCTGAGGGCTATCTGCAGCTTCTGGGGGTCAATCATAAACCCTGGCCTCGGCCCTCCCTCCACCACCAAAGTCTGCAATGGCAGCTCAAGTCCCTCCCCCGTTTAGAATCTCTCTGACCTCTGTACATCCATCTGACCCCTCGGCCTCCTCCTTGCATGGCTAAGGGCCCGTGTGATTACGTTAGGTCACGTCATTCAGGATGATCACTCGTCTCAATGTCTGTACCTCGATCACATTGGCAATGTCCATGTTGCCACGTGGGGTGGCACATTCACAGGGGCTGGGAGGCCTCCATGAAGATGGGGGATCCCCTTACTGGGCAAAATATCAAGGGATATATTTGAGAAGGCCCCAGGTACATGCCTAAGGGCTAAGGTTTGTTAGGAGCAAGTTCAGAAGGCAAGTGGCAAGGAGGGCCAGGGAGGAGATGTGTGGGCTGACCTCTTGGCATGGGCCCAAAGGGCAAATGTGCTGTGTCCAGACCCAGACTGCCCAGCCCTGGCACTGCGTCCTCTGGGCCTGGCACCCTCTGGGGATGCCACATCATGGTTCTGCTGCGCCCTGTGGGAAATCTCCCCGAAGGCCCTACTGAGGGAGGCTCTCGGCCATCGAGGGGATGAGTCATCCCCTTCCCTAGCCACTCTGATGCTTGCCCAGTGGCCCTGGCATGACGTGGCCTCATCGGCAGGCATGAAGGCCCCTCCTGGATCCGTAGTGAGGACGCCCATGGGGCAGGATCAACCTAGCCCCCCGCTGTGCACCCAGTCAGGAGACAGAAGCAAACTGTCAGAGCCGTAACTGGTTGGACTGTGTCCTCCCAAAAGGTGCTAAAGTCTTAACCTCAGTCCCTGTGAGCATAACCTTATTTGGAAATAGGGTCTTTCCAGAGAAAATCAAGTTAAAAGGAGGTCATTGGGGTGGGGCCTCATCTGATAAGACTGTGCCCTTATGAAGGAGGGACATCTGGATTCCGAGACAGACGCACAGGGACAGTGCCAGGAAAGGTGAAGGTAGATGTCAGGGTGATGGCACTGCAAACCAAGGAAGGGTGACGAGGGCCAGCAGCCACCAGGAGCTGAGAAGGCCGGGGACTGATACTCCCTCAGCCGCAGAAGGAACCAGCCTGCAGACACCTCAATCCAGAATCATGAGCCAAGAAATTTTAGTTAAGTCACCCAATTTGTGGCACTTTGTTAGAGCACAGCCCCCAAACTGTGCCCTGGGAGGGGTTGGATCACATCTTACCCCCCTGAGGGAAGAGGCACGTCTGTGGGGTCTGCATCTTCTTTCCCTAGCTGCCATCAACCACCTGCCTGAACTTACCGAGATCCGTATTCTGTGCCACGCGGCCTTTCACCACGGGCCTCACTCTGCAGGGATTGCCACAATGCTGGTGGCTGTATGCAGCCGGCTGCAGAGAAAGGCAGGACAGTGTACTGAAGACTCACCTTTGCAGGCCTGCGGGGGCATGTCCCTGTCAGACGGGGCTCAGTTCCACAGCACACAACATGCTCCTTCACCCAGCGACTTGCGTGTGATGATCAGGACTCATGGATCAATAGCCAGGGTGGGGGAGTGGGAGCTTCAAGAGACCCGCACCGCAGGGTTTTGTCTCCTGTCCTGACGCCTCTGTGGTCTTCTGCTTTGAGATGTGAGAACCCAGCGCCCCACCAAGGGTGCATGACAATGGCCCTTTCAGATTCTTTGTGCTTCTGTGAAAATCGGGAAAAGGACATTAAATGTTGAGTGATTGAGCCTGAACATTCACACACACTAGAGCCACCAGTGGTATCAAAGTCGCACAGAGCTGGACACTAAAGCAGCCGGGACAGAGATTAATCCTTGACACAGATGTTACAACAGGGAGGTAACCTGCAATTTGCAAAGAGATTTCTGGGGAGAAGAGGGGGAGGGAGAGGGCTGACGGGAGCGTGGGGGGTGGGGGTGAGGTGCAGGGCTTGGTGGACCAAAAATGACAAAGAGCAGGAACTGATGGCCTGTGAGGAGCCGTCTGGTTTGTTTCCTGGCACTTACTGGATCAGGCTCCTGCCCTTCCTCAGGTGAGAGGACAAGTCCCACCATCAGGTGTTGGTCAGAACAGACAGGAAGTTCTTTCCTCAGCCTTGAGCTTCCGCAGACAGGCTCTTCAACAGGGCTGAGGTCGTCCCGGTGTGGCCACCAGCCCTTGGAAAGGGAGACCGCAGGCAGACGGGGAGCTGGGTGAAGGCACAGGCCTGGCGTGGTGAGGAGGGGCATCGTGAATGCCACAGCAGCCCCTGCTCTGCCCACCTCTGCTTTCTGGTGGTCACTGTGTTCACATGCACGTACACACATGACAGGCACAGTCTTTACACACGTGCACACAGGTACAGTCTGTACACACATGACAGGCACAGTCTGTACACATGTGCACACAGGTACAGTCTGTACACACATGACAGGCACAGTCTGTACACACGTGCACACAGGCACAATCTGTACACACGTGCACACAGGTACAATCTGTACACACATGACAGGTACAATCTGTAAACACGTGCACACAGGCACAGTCTGTACACACACAGGCACAGTCTGTACACACGTGCACACAGGCACAATCTGTACACACGTGCACACAGGCACAATCTGTACACACGTGCACACAGGTACAATCTGTACACACATGACAGGTACAATCTGTACACACGTGCACACAGGTACAGTCTGTACACACGTGCACACAGACACAATCTGTACACATGTGCACGCTGTCACAATCTGTACACACGTGCACACAGGCACAGTCTGTACACACGTGCACACAGGCAAAATCTGTACACACGTGCACGCTGTCACAATCTGTACACACATGACAGGCACAGTCTGTAAACACATGCACACAGGTACAATCTGTACACATGTGCACACAGGCACAATCTGTACACACATGCACGCAGGTACAATCTGTACACACGTGCACACATGACAGGTACAATCTGTACACATGTGCACACAGGCACAATCTGTACACACATGCACACAGGCACAATCTGTACACACGTGCACACATGACAGGTACAATCTGTACACACGTGCACACAGGCACAATCTGTACACACATGCACACAGGCACAATGTGTACACACGTGCACGCAGGCACTATCTGTACACACGTGCATGCAGGTACAGTCTGTACACACGTACACACATGACAGGTACAATCTGTACACACGTGCACACAGGCACAATCTGTACACACGTGCATGCAGGTACAGTCTGTACACACGTGCACACAGGCACAGTCTGTACACACGTGCACACAGGTACAGTCTGTACACACGTACACACATGACAGGTACAATCTGTACACACGTGCACACAGGTACAATCTGTACACACGTGCATGCAGGCACAGTCTGTACACACGTGCACACAGGCACAATCTGTACACACGTGCACGCAGGCACAATCTGTACACACGTGCACGCAGGTACAGTCTGTACACACGTGCACACAGGCACAATCTGTACACACATACACACATCGGCAGATCTGTATGCATGCACACACGCATGATCTGTGCACATATGTGATATGTACATGTGCACACACATGATCTGTACACATGTGCGTGTGTGTGATCTATATGCAGTGTACTGTGTCCTCTGTACATACGTGCACACTTGTATACACACAGGTATGATCTGTGCATTTGTGCTCAGACCTGATCTATACACCCGCACACACGTGTGATCTTACTTTGTGTGCTCATGTGTGGTGTGCACTCTGATCTGCACACACGTGTGATCTGTACACTCGTGCACACAGGCATGGCCCGCCCCTTATCCCCCTCCCATCACATCAATATGGCACATAGCTCTGTGGACAATGGGGGTGGCATGCTAAGTCCACAGCTCTGGAAGACTGCGAGGAGCTCTGGACATCACCCTGGACGTGAGCTGGACTCAGGGCCTGATGAGATTCAGGGTAACTCCTTTTGGGGAGTGGTTTGCACGGCGTTTGGTGGAAACATTTTCATAAAACGTAGCGTGAATATTGTCAGAATCAAGGTGGAGTCATTTGTGTCAATCCCTAAGAAAAAAATAAAGTTGGGAGGTTGGGAAGGGAGAGCCCTCTCGCCTGTGGTGAGAAGTATTGCCAAGACTCTCAAAGGGCTCTTCTGCACAGATTTCTGCAACAAGAATATTGTCTGAGGACGTCCCAACTACAGCTTATTATGGGGGTCACCAGGACGGCTAGCGGTCTTGCTATGAACTGATGTCAGCTCCTGTGATAAGTCCCTGGAACCAGCGTTCTCTTTGTCCCCAAACAACTTCTGTGCCCTCCTGTTTCCTTTAAAAGCCTCTCTGCCTCCTCCTCCTGTGCCTAGGGCCCCCATGGTCTGCTTACCCCAGATTTGTAAATCCCCTGCACACTCTGGAATAAACTCAGTATCTCTGGTGAATCTCTATTTGTTCATTACTTAGTTTGGCAGTAAACTGGGATGAAGGGTGTGGGACAGACCAAAAAGTGAGATTTGTCATTTTTTAGCAGCTACATTGGCTGGTTCTCTTGCAGAAAACAGAATCCACTCCAGCTCTCATACTAGGGAAACGTTTATTTCAGGGCACAAAGAGGCAGCAATCGTCGTGGAGTCAGAGCATGTCACTGAAGAAGAGAGTGCAGGCCCAGCCCACAGGACCACACCCAGCACCACACTGCAGAGCTGCCATCCAGGTGCAATCACCAACCCTCTGGCTCTGGAACCACAGAATCTCCTCGCCAGGAAGACACTCTGGAGCAGTGATTCTCAACCTTCCTAATGCCGCCACCCTTTAATATAGTTCCTCATGTTATAGTGACCCCCAACCACATAATTATTTTCGTTGCTAGTATTAAAGGGTAGTGGCATTAGGAAGGTTGAGAACACTGCTCTGGAGTCAGCTGGAGCTGAAACCGACTCTACCAGCTCTGCACCGTGCCTTCTCTGATCAATCCTGGCAGAGGGGAGCCCACACCTGCCTGCCCACAAGGACAGCAGCGGAACCCCACCAGCTGTGGTTTGGCTGCTTCCACCCTCAACCCAGATGCCTGTCACTGTGCTTGGTGGCAGAAATGGGGGCAGTAGCAGAGACACAGCCCCGTCCGTGTTGTTCGAGGGGTACCTGATTGCACGACCCTCCCCCGTGCCAGACTGTTTGCTCTGAGCAAGTCTGAGGACTCCAGTTTAGCTCTCCAGCCTCTACAGACAGGAAGGATCCCGGAGGCAGGTAGATGAGATATTAGGCTGCTCAGCTGAGGCCTTTCTAAGCTCATGGAAGTCCTGCCCTCACCAAAGGGACTGAAAATGGCAGGCCTTCCATGCCGAGTCACACTACCAAGATCCACCAGTCAGACGCTCCCACCCCAGATTTGGAATCATAGCAAGAGGCAGTGCAGAGCCCACTGTTCACAGCAGGGCAGCAGCGTGGACAGCGCTTCCTGTGTCAGCTCCCAGCACGCAGTGTTGCTGTGAGGGGACTGCTCAGTGATGGTGGCAAAGTGACATTTACAGGCTGGCACTTCAGCATGACTTGGGGCACTGCTCCCGGCTACAGAGCTGTCTAGCCTGGGTGTCTGGACTCCTCGTATTCCGGGAGCCCCAAGTGTCCTTTGAGTAAATCTGTGTATGCAGCCAGAGCTACTGTCCTGCAACTCAGAGCCTGCTGGCAGCAAGATGCTGTCAGAGGAGCTCGGCGGTGCCTTTAGCCATGCGGAGGGCAGACAGACCTCAGGACTGCTCAAATTCAGAAGAGGAGGCATCCACTGATGGACTCCACGCAGGCCTTGCACAGCACAGGGCATGGCCTAGGGACCTCACGGGCAGGAGCTCTTGGAGGAAATGCAGCCTGAGTGCTTTTGATCCTGAAAAAGCATCATGATGGAGTCCTCGCGGGCACCGCCACCAACAGCCACCAGTCCTGTGTGGCCCAACACAGAGCTTTTGGGCACATTGAGTGACAGGATGTATCTCCTCCAGACACGGGCTTGGAGGTGGGAAGGGCTCCGGCTGGGCTTCAGTTCCCATGGAAGACAGGGACTGTTGGGGGCCAGGTGCACTTCTGCAGGGAGCCGTTGCTTCTGGTGGGGGGCAGCTGCTCAGCGGAGAAGCCTTGTTGGGCGGCACCAGGCCTGGGAGGGTTTGGCAGAGGGAGGGCCCAGCCAGGGCCTGAAGGGAGGGAGTGGGGACCAGCTGCTGAAGGCCTGAAGTCGGAAGGGGAGAAATCCCAGGGGAGGCGAGGAGGGAAGCTGGGCAGGCAGCAGGGACATTCGGGTGGCATTTTGAGGAGTTTAGGCCTCATCCTGCAGGGACCAGGAAGTCACTGGTACACATATGGGCAGAGGCTGACATCTGCCTTCTACAGTAAAGGCAGCCTCTGGTCACCATGTAAGAAGTGCCCTCACACCCACCATGCCCAGGAACACGTCCCTCAGGATCCTCCTGCACACACGGCTCCAGCAGCCACTGCCAGCCCCTCCCCGAGCAGCACCATACAGGCTGCCTCCACGCTGGCTGCCAGGTGGACTAGGGGTTCAGCATCTAATGCCCAGCCACCAACAGGGGCTGGCCAAGTGTTTCAGATAGAAATGAGAAGTCAGCCTAGAGAGTCACCCAGTCCTGAGGAAGGTGGGATCTGGGGAAGGCCCGGCAGGCGGCTGAGCAGGCCTGGTCCAGGGCCCCTCTCTCCGCCACGGCCTGAGGAAGGAGTGAGCACACCCAGTGCGGTGGACGCCTCCAAGGCAAAGGGCTTCTGAGAGCAACTTCTCAGTGGAGGGCTAGTGGTGGTGAACATGCTCGGCCACTTTGTCCCTGACAAATGGAATCAGAGGCACTGACAGGTGTGCTGCCTCCTGGGGACATTCAGATCCTGGCAGCGGCTGGAGTTGGGGAGGGAGCCCAGGGATGCTATACCCATTGCCACTTGGGAGAGCTGAATGTCTTTGTGGGGAAGAAAGCGGGCATTTGATTGACTGGCATGAGGCAGAGCCAGGACAGGAAACAGGGATCTTTAGGCTGATAATTTTGGCTCTGAAAAGATCAAAGTGCCTCCCAGCCCCCTGGTGTGGGATCAGAGGCACATTCAGGGACCTTTAGGATCCTCACTCATCCTCCAACACAAAGCCTGGTGTCCCCTCTATCTGCCCTGTGAACAGCACGCCCCATTCATTCATTCGTTTGTTCAATCATTCCAGTAACGAAGCCGAGACTCTCTGCCCTGCACTGTGAGGTCGAGATTCACAGTCTCGGTCCTCTGGGCCGTTCCTGTCTCATGTCTGGAAGTCAGACGCTGACTATGTCCAGGCCAGGCTCCCTTCCCTTACCCCCACACTGGTGGCTTCACAGTGGCTTACATGGACCCAGGGCCTTCCCACACCAGCAACTGTGTAGTGACTGACACATCATGACTCTCATGGTCCCCAGGATCTGTCAGGTGGATTTCACCCCTCATTTCACAGAAGAGGCATCTGAGGGTCCAGGAGGCTTGTAGCATGTGGACAGTAGAAAAATGGCCTCCAGAAACATCCACGTCCCGACATCTGGACCCTGTGGATGTTTTTTTTGCCTGGTAAGGGGGAACTAAGCTTGCAGCTGGAGTCAGGCTGCTAATCACAGAGCCTTAGGTAGGAAGATTGTCCTGGCTCTTCTGGCTGGGCCTCATATAATCACAAGGGTCCTCGAATGTGGAAGAGGGGACAGGAGGGTCAGAGTCAGAGAGGAGCCCAGGAGAAAGGCCCAGCCGGCCACTGCTGGCTCTGAAGTTGGAGGAAAAGCCTCTAGGCGCCAGGAGAGGCCTCAACACGATGCTCCTCTGGAGCCCCCAGGAGGACCCAGCCCTGTGAACAGCTGCGTTTTCCCCCAGTGAGACCTGTTCTGGATTTGTGACTTCCAGAGCTGTGTGGTCACACATCTGCATTGCTGTAAGCCATGAAATCTGAGGAGATCTCTTACAGCAGCCATGGGACGCTCACACGTAGCATCAAAAAGCCTGGACTTGCTTCAGCTCTGTCCAGCCTGGAGCTTCCCACCTGTGAGCTGCCCAGGGAGGCAGACTGAGAAAAGGGAAGCCTGGCATAGGCCCCAAGCAGACTGGCTGCTCCTGGGTTTCCCTTGCACCTGAACACAACTGGGCAGGGCTCTCTGGTCCCCAGGGCCCAAGGCCTGCTGTCCATACACAGTCCCTTCTCCCCCAGCACTTGTCAAGCCCTTCCCTGGCCTCTCCTCTGTTTCCCCATCTGGAATGGAAGTCTTAAGCCTATTGAGCACCAGTGCACCTGAGCCTCTAGCTCAAACCTTTCAAAACAGACATGATCACCCCTGTAGGGAACATTGTCCCCATGTCAACCTCCCCAGAGACATCACTGGGTTTCATAAGGCCAGGTGTTGAGATGGGCCTGCCCCAGGAGGCAAGTCAAGATGGTCCAGGGGACTTAGGCCATGGCCAGCCTGGCCACACCCTGGTCACCCGCATACCTGGCTGGAGCTGTCACTCTTGTGAGCCTTTTCAGAGCTATTGAAACGGGTTCCCTGACCGTAAAACCATGACCTGCACGCAGGCTCTGCCCTACTCCAGGATGCCCCACCCACAGGCTCTGGGGCAGGGACCGTGGATGCCTCAGCTGGCAGGTAACCAACAAGAGGCCGATTCCAGACTGTGTGTGGGTGCGTGTGGGCTGGGAGTGGGCTACAGACAAACCACCAGACGCCCTGGTAAATCACAATTTTGGATAAACAATGAATAATTTGTTAATCTAAATATATCTCACATATAACATGGAACATACTTCTACTAAAAATTACATGTGTTGTTTCTCCAAAATTCAAATACAACTGGGCATCCAGTGTTGTTTTGTTCTGTTTTTGCAAACTCCCCGGTGCTGTGGGGGAGGGGTAGTGCATTTCCAGGGACATTTCACAACAAAGATAAAAAACACTGAAAAGTCAGGCACATAGAAAGCTACACACAAATGACAAGCAGGAGAAGGGCAAGGTGTGGATTGCCTTTACAGGGACCTAACAAATCTCCCCCAGCTCACTCGACTGGAGGTGGGCAGCGTGCCGTCCCTGCTGCCTGCTCTGGGCAGGACCTCAGGTTTTGGCAAAAGCTCTGAGCTCTGCTGCTGTCTCTTCTCATGAGCTGCAGCCTCAATTCCCAGGCTTGCAGAGCATCATTCAAAGATGTTGTCAGCTACCAACAAAATTACTCCCTTTCTTGTACAGACTGGCAAAGTCGGTGTATGCAGGGCTCGAAGCCCTTGTAAACCTGCCAACGTCTAAAAAACAAATTTGAAAACATTGTGGGCAAACCTAACAAGTTTAAATTGAAATCCTATATTTAGCCCTCAGCAATCCCACCCCACCGCCCAACATTAATTACCCCGCGGCCACAAGGAAAGGCTGTGAGGCCCAGCTGAGGCCGGAAAATACTTTCTCCTTGGCAGAAGTGAACCTGTCAAGGAAATTTTCATGTTCTGATTTTTTGTTTGTTTATTTGCTTTTCTGACTATACTTTAACGAACCTTCAACCGCTCATAAACATGATCTAGTTTTCTGGTACCTTCCTTTTCCTAACCTCTCTCCCCAATCCCACTCTCCCCCTGTCTCTCTCTCCCCTTTCTCTGCCCTCATAAACCTGGTTTCTGGGGTAGAGTGAAGCTATGCCCTGACTTGGAGGGCAAAGGCACCTGTAATCCAGCCTAGTTGCTTGGAGGAGATGCAAGCTTGGCCCTCTGGCAGGAGGACACGAGTAACCCAGTGACTGGGCTGCACAGGGTAGCTGGGGTGGGGACCTTCAGAGGTTAGAACCCATAGCACAAATGGTCCCCGGGTAACCAATGGGCTCTTGGCTGCTCGGAGGAGTTTCAAGGACAGCTGCATGGCCCTCCCCAAACATCTTCTGACTCTCTGCTCACACTCCCAGCCTCCTCCAAGACTATCTGGGGGAGGGGGGCCTCAGCTCCAAATGGGTCCTAGGAATCCAAAACAGTTGGGTTTTCACTTGGCGAGGGCTCTGGTCCCAAGTAGCTGGATTCAACAACTGTGGTTCAAGTGACTGAGTGTGGACGTGGTTCAAGTGACTGAGTGTGTACATGGGTCACGGTGAAGAAAGTGGATGGTGCCATAACAGACAGTGACCTGCTTTGAAAAGTTGCAGGACCCCCAAAGCCCCTAGCTGTTTGGGAGTAGTCACTGTGGTGACAAAGGGGGCCCAGTTAGGTGCTACCCCAGTGCTGCCATGCAGCTGTCTGAAGGGAGAGACATCTGTGCCACTCGACATGTTTCTGATTTCCCCATGTGGAGAATTGTAAGTTATTAAAAATGCTGATCGACAGTAGCGTTCTGAACAGAGACTATGATATAACGTGATGTCCCACGCTGGCATGGAGTGAGGAGTCCACAGGCTCAGCCACAGGGCACAGCTGGTGTGAGGGCCAGTACCTGCAGCCTGACCAAGTGTTAATCAATATGTTTCCCAAAACATCCATTTTGCCACCAGGCTTTAGAATCCAAGGGAAGCGAACACGGTCCTCTCAGGAGCTGCTTTTATTTTAAGGGGAAATTTAATTTAAGACCAGAGTGTGTGTGGTGCCACATGACCTGGTTTTAATTATCATTTGGTTGTGACTCAGAGAAACCAGCTGAGCAGTTGAGGTGTGGATGGTGGAGGAGGTGGGGGGAGGCTCTCAAGCTCTGGTGAGCACCTGGGCCGCCCCTGCCCTCCTGCCTCCTGAGCGCCCGTGCCTGGTGCAGTCAACTGGGGACGTGCCCCAACTCAGAACAGTTCACAGCTTGGACCCCAACTCAGCTCCCGTTTACTGCTCCAAGGACTATCCCCCTCTCACGGTGGTTGTTAAATAAGCTTTTGTGTGACTGTTCCCTGCTTTGTCCACAGCCCCGGGCATGTCCCACAGGTAGAAATTGTGCCCCATTAGTCACTGCTGTGCTCACAGCTTCTGAAATGACACCTTCACATCCTGGTGGATTTTGTGTGACTATCCCCTGCTTTGTCCACGGCCGTGGGCACAGCCCGCAGGTAGGAATTGCTCCCCCTTAGTCACTGCTGTGCTCCCGGCTTCAGCAATGATGCCTCAACATCCTGGGGGACATTCGGCCCCTGTGTGGAATGAATGAAGCTGTGAGTGAACACACCTGCCCTGGCTCCATGTTTGCAGAACAGGGAAATGTACGGCTTGACCTCACGCTCAAAGAACCCAGGTCTCAGAGAAGGGATGTCGAAGAAAGAATGTTTCTAATCATTAATTGTTTTTTCTGCTTCAAGGGCCCTTGGTCAGAGGCCAGCCTGGGATAGTGCAGCTGCCCCACATCCCCGAGGGTCGAGGACCCTCGGACTGGTGTGCTGTGGAGCAGCTCCCAGCTGCCCGGTGAGCGCTCGGTTCCCAGGAACTGACCAGGGCTCATTCTAGAGTTTTTGGAAGTAGGCTCAGTTATCCCATCTCACACTCAGGAAACCCAGGCTCGGGGAAGAAGCCATAGTCTGAGGCCACACAGCTAGGAGAGGACAGGGCAGGTCTGCCCAAGCCCCAGGCCGAAGGCCCCCGTGATGTTCCTGCTGCCCCTCTCGGAGGCCTGGCCACACACCTCCACAGCGCACCAGTCTGAGGGTCCTCAACCCTCGGGGACGCGGGGCAGCTGCACTGTCCCAGGCTGGCCTCTGACCATCCCTCCCTCTGCTCTGCCCAGATGGCCAGGCCCAGACCGTGGGGAATGGGTTTCCTTCATCACCACCCTCAGCACTTAGAAAGCAACCAACCACTCAGTGAATCGGCGTGCGGGGACATTCCCTGTGCACCTGAAGGCAGGCCACACCTGGGAGCAGGAGTGAACGAATGAACCAATGACCGCTGTCCCCATCTCCAGCATGAGCAAGTGGGCATCTGAGAGCCGAGGTCCAGGAGACCGACGTCCACATCCTGGACACCGGCATCCAGGGGCTGTGAAACAGGGTGGGCTCCCTACAGATTTCAGCCCCTGTGGAAGGGGCAGCAGCAGAGGACAGGCCGTCTGACCTCCGGAGTGACCATCCTGTGCCTGTCTAGGTGGGCCCAGGCTGGAGGCAAAGGTAGGGGACAGCGGGGCTGCCGAGGACGACCCCACCACCTCCTCATGTCCCCCCTGGAGATGCCGTTTTCAGTGCCACGAAGCCAGAACCCCAGGCAGTTCAGTGCAGTGGAGTGGGGAGCACAAGCTGTGAGCAGGGATCCAGGATTTGCTGCCTCTGTCCCCCTCCTGCTCCTCTCATGGAGTGCAGACTCGAGGGGCTGGAACGCAAGGCCCTGAGCCCTAATGGGACGCCATCAACATAGCTCAGCCTCTGTGACCTGTGTGGCCACAGGCCAGTTTCAAACCTTCTCCAGGCCTGGGAAGCGCAGCTCTCTCTGAGCCGCTAGAGGAGGCGCCATCTCGCTGAGGCCCTTCAAGCTTCTGGGACCCAATCTCCTGGAGTCAGAGCCCACAGAGCATGTGGGCATCAGGCTGAGCCTAGTGTCCTGGGCTGGGTGGCATGTGGGAGCTCTGGGGCCTGGGCCTGTGAAGACTGACCCTGGAGCTGGGCTTAAAGGAGGGGCCAGACCCTTGCCCCAGAGAGCCCAATCCCAGGTGCTCAGGGCAGATGCTGACGGCCCTGAGGTGCCAATAGCTTTCAAGAAGGAGAAGAAAACTGGAAGAGGTGGCAGGGGCATCTGAGTCACCCTCTTTCCAACTTGTCCCTCCCCTCAGGGCATGAGGTGCGTGCTTGGATGGAAGATACCTCAGCAGCTCCAGGGCTAAGGTCCAGTGGAGAATTGTCCCTCACTCCTTTGGGACAGGCTGTGGCACCATCTAGCAGCCATCTAGGGGACCACAGAGTAGGCCAAGGCCCCTGCAGAGGATCAGGGTCAGGGTGAGGCTCCTGCTGCAGCACAGAAGCTCTGAGGCCCCTGGGCAGGGCTTGCCAAGACCAGAAGTCTTGTCCTCTAAGTCTAGACATGACCTAGCCCCTGTGCAGCGCTCCAGGCCTGGTCGGTGGGGGTCCCAGTGCTGGGGATGGCTCAGCAGATGCGCCCCGCCCAACGCGCATCTCTGACAGTTGCAGAGCAAACTGCCCCAGAAATGCAGCAAGCACCCGGGAGGGGAAGGCTCAGCAGCAACAGAAACACAATCATCTCCAGCACCAGGCTTCCCTCATCTTAATGGATAGGAGGCATTTTTGTAGCAATAAAAATAGATTTAATAACCAGACAACAAAATTACATTTTTTAGGAAAAAAACAAGGTAGTAAATATTCATTGATGTTCCCTACGAGATTGCTGGGGTCATGTTTTTGAAATAAACGGCAGCACACACTGGGGTACACCCAGGTCCTCCTGCTCACTGGATGCTGGAGAGGTGCCCCCACACCCAGCGCCCCACAATGTGACTTCCAGGCCTTCCTCGACACACGTTCCTTCCTGCTAAATCACATTAGCAAAATAGGTACATGTCCCAACAGTGACGTCCGGGCCTTCCTCGACACATGCTCCTTTCTGGTAAGGCACATTAGGAAATTATGTCCATGTCCCACCGTGGAAGGCACTAGAAGCAGGGAGGGCCTGGGCGGCTGCTGGGGTCCCCAGGGTTGGACTTTCCTCCTCTCAGTCAATGGAGGAAGCAGCCAGCAGCACCACCTGGCCAGAGTGGGCAGATTCCCCGGGCAGGCCCCGGCTGAGGCTCCCTCAGGCAGCTATTCCCACACCTAAAAGGCAAGCAGAGAAGAATCCCACCCGAGACCTGCCCACCAAGGCCTCGATTTCTCATCTCCCGGGAAGCGCAGTGTGTGACATTCAGCAAATCTGCCCACAGCTCCTCCTCCACGTGGGCAGCACAAGGCACACTCAGGCTGGGAAGCAGGGGCCACTGTCTCGGGGTCCCCAGAGCCCCATAGGAGAAACTTCAGACCAAAGAGAGCATGGCTGGGAGACAAGTGGGGCGGAAATGCTGACAGAGGCACCTGCACACAGCCCTGGGCGGCCAGACCTCGGTCGTGGGACCAGAGACTGGCGTGTGGCCAGAGGGCCAGCATGTTTGGACTCTAACCTCAAACAACGAGCAGCCACGGAGGGTGCTGGAGCAGGGAAGGGGAGGGTCGGGGTGCGCATTGGGAAAGATGGTTCCCGTGACGCTGTGGTAGGGGCGGCAGCAGGCACCACTTACAGGGTCGTAGGGTGGGAGCACCATCCGAGCAGGAGATGAGCCATGGATGGCAGAGCACAGGCCTTTCCCCACAGAGGGCAGCTCCCGGGGTGGTGGCCCTTCTCCAAAGGTCTCCTGCAGGAGGCACAAAAGGCCCTTCTGGACCCTTCCAGGGTAAAATGGTGCACAAGAGAAGTCTGTAACTCCATATGACACAGCCACTGGGGCATGGGGGGCAGGTTGGCAGTCCCTCGGCCCATCCCACACCTGGAGGAGTTGGGTTGGCCAGTCCTGAAGGCCCCACGTGGCCCCAAACTCGGCTCCACCTCTGAGAACCTCCTCCGACTTTGCCCTTCCCGGGCTGCAGGTGACCTGCTGCCCAGTATCCTCACAATCAGGGTTACAGTCCTGTCCTACAGATCCTGCAGAGCCAGCCAGTGGCTGCTGCCCACCCTTTCCCGGGGGGCCTGGTGGGCAGGCCCCAGGTTGCAGGACCACGTGGTCAGGCAGAGCCTTCTCGCTCTGTGCATGCTCTTCATGGTGGGGACTAGGCGTCACTGCTTGGCCAGATTCAACAGCAAGGGGCACTGAGGTCCGTGGGAGAGGTGCCAGTGCCCCTCCCAGATGGGCGCTGCTGGGCTGCACAACTGTGCACCCTGCACAACTGTGGGGCACCAGCCACAGACAAAGAAATGCCACCAGAGCCTCGGGAGTTGGCACTGAGGTGTCCCAGCTCTTCCCAGGACAACCCTGGGCAGCCTTCATCTGCCCTATGTGTTGCCACAGCCATAGACCAGCAGAGCAGGGCCACACTCGGGGGTGGGGCTCACAGGGACCCCGTCCCTGCACCAAGCCCACTCTGGATGCCTCCCCCACCACCACATACCCCTGCACCACTGCTATAAGCACCAGCTGCCGGGTGTCTTCCCCGGCCCTGCCCTGGCCCCACAGCCGGCCGCAGCCCAGCTCACCCCACCCAGGCCCAGGCCCGGACCTGTTTAGTTCCAGCCCTTGGGAGCTACATCCTCACCTGTCTCTCCAGCGCTCTGAGCTGAATAAATTTCCCTTTGTTAGACAGGCTCTCCCATCTCACATCTTCCCCTCATTATTCCTGCATACGCTTGGCCATAATGGGTCTCACAGCCCTTTTGCATTCAGAAGTCTGGTCCCTTCAGGATCCCGACAGGCATCACCACGTGTGATTCATGGGAACAAGTTGGAGAGAGCTGAGTGGGTGTCGGGCGGAGCCCGCCACCTGCCCCATGCCTCTCCTGCTCCACCAGCCAGGTAACCAGTGGGGCTTGGCCTCACGCTGGGCACCCTGTGGAAAGGGATGGAGCTGAGAGTTGGCTTTGCACAGCAGTTCTGGGACAGAGGTCCCCACCCCTCCTGAGCTCTGGACACACTCACAGTGAAACCTGCTTGCATGCATGGCCTCATGCTTGAGCTGTCCCCTCTCTAGGGCAGCCCCTCCTCTCCCATTAGTCCGCTCTGTGACACCCTCCCCCCACCCCACCCCGTCCCTCTGGTTTTCTGGAGCCCAGCGGGGTCAAGGCCCTGAAAATCTGCTTAGATGGAGCCCAAGATGCCCCAGGACACACCTGACGTGAGAGACACAGTAGCCCTCAGGGACCTTTTGGCTTGGGCACGGGGTCTCTAGAGCCACCCAGTAGGACAGGCGGGGGCCACAGCAAGTGCTGAGCTTCCCTTTACCACCTGCCTTCCCGGGGTAATTGTCAGCTCACCTCTTACTCTGCAAAGGACAGAGGCTAGAGATCTGGGGGCTGGAGTGGAGGCAGCGACGCAGTGTCCACACTCAGGGGAGGGTGGCCAAGGCTGCCACTCACACGGAACGGGATTTCGGGGGACACATCACCAACAGGCACAGGGGCTTAACAGGTTTAAGGGCCATGGGTCCCTTTCTGGACGTGAGATACGACTGGTTGGGACCCACAGAGGCCCTTACAGGGACAGCCCAGGGAGGCCCTGGCTTCTCTCCAGACTCTTATGAGGCGTCAGCTCTTCCTGTCACAGAGGAAACTGGCTAATGTCATTATTTCCCACTGGACAACTGGCTCAGAACAGAGATAGACGTCCAGCAAGAGCCTGAAAGCCTCTGGGGCCAAGGGCAGCACCGAGACTGGGGTGAGAAAGAGGCAGGGGCTTTCACGTCACCCTCCCCTAGCCTGGCTGCCGAGCACTATGCGCTCCAAGAACACTTACACAGCACCTGCTGTATGCAGGGAAGGGAAGTCTGCACACAGGCAGCTCTCAGTCTTGACAGGGAGTAAACAGCTGTGCCAGGAGGTTGTTAACTAAAATAAAATCTTAAGCCCCTCAGCCAACTTTTGGCCAGAGTGACCTTCCCCCCAACCCCCACTAAAATAATAATAATAATAATATTAAAGCAGAGTTGCTGGCTATGAGGAGAAGGGGGGTCAGACACGTCCAGTTAGGCCCTGTCCCTTTTGGAGTTACTGTTTTTAACAATAAAATACAAACCATCAACAGGCCTAAGGCCATGTAAGACAAAATTTAAACCTCGGTGCAGGCCCTCCGTTGGCTGGGCGTCCATCTGGTTTATGACTGGGGCTTGTCTCTGATTAACAGACATCTTCATCTTAACTGAAAACATTCCAAGCCTTTAGAGAAAGCTTCATTTCTTTAACCAATTTCAAACTAAAAAATCTTTAAACCCACCTACCACCTGCAGCCCCCACTCTGATATGTCCTGCCTTTATTGCCAAATCCATGTATGCCTTCCATGTACTGACGTGTGACTGTATGTGTAATTCCCGTCTCCCCGAAATGCATAAAACCAAGCCGTAACCCAGCCTTGGTGAGGCCGCTTGCCCAAGACCTCCGGGTGTGGCTCTCTGGGTCATGGTGGTTCAGGATAAACTAAAGTTATTTTACAGGGCTTGGGCTCCTTTTCTGTTGACAAGGGGACACAGCAGGCAGGAGAATATAGAACAGTGTAGTAGGGGCTGGGCTAGAATGGGGAGGCCAGGAAAGGCCTCTCTGGGAGGGGCATTTACGTAGACTCAGGTGATATGAGAGAACAAACCAGGGGGATACTGGGGAGAGTGCGGCAGTCCAGAGAGCAGCTGTGCAAAGGCCCTGAGGCAGCCGTGAGCTTGGAGGTTTGGTAAGGAAGGCAGAAGGGTGATGGGAAAAGTGGGTAGTGGGTGCAAGGGCTGTGGGTGCAAGGGCTGTGTGGGAGGTGGGCGGCATCCATGGCCACTCCCCTGGCCCTGGGGCCAGCCCTGAGTCAAAGGTCATACTCACAGCAGCCAGAAGGACCCTGGCCCCACTGACGCGGGAGGCTGCCCACCTGCTTCCCCTGAAGATGCAGAGCCAAGCAGTTAGCTCCACTCTGTCTGGTTTGACCTTTTAGAATCCTCCTTAATAAAGAAGACAGAAGAGCAGCCACACACATCAAAAGGCCTTTTCTCTCTACCGCCATAGGGGGTAGGCTGGGGAGGGAGTGAAGACATCTCAGAAGCAGCCAGAACAACCCAGAAAAGGAGTCAGGAGAGCGGAAGCAGTGTGATTTCTTTTCTTTTCTGGGAGAAAGTGTCTCTCTCATCTCCTTGTACAATGTGGAGGCTCAGGGCCAACGAGATTAGTTAGAGGACAGAGCGGGTGGGAAGAGGCAGGTGGGCAGTGAGGACAGGGCAGGTGGGAAGAGGTGGGGCCGGGGAGGGATGGGCTGATACAAAGCTGCCCAGGGGAACAAGCCTCAGCCAGCAGAGGCTGAGGGCTCAGCACTGGGATCCTGCCCAGGCACATGAGGGACCTGATGTGATATCAGAAGCCTCAAACTTTGCTCTCTGCTGGATGAGAAGGATTCCTGGGCCTCACTCGGTGGGTGGGACACCTGCAGCTCAGAGTGCGCACCTCCCAGGCCACTTCCAACTGCCACTCGGGAGCCTGGCTGAAAAGTAAAAGCAAATCCCACCACATGGCCTGGGGCTACCAGCCAGTCAGCTGTGGGCATCCCGCTCTAATAAAAGGAAGTTTCAGGAAAATAGCCCCCTGGCCTAGAATGGCACTGGCCTGCTGGGCGTATGGGCAAGCCACCTCCTACTCCTGACCACCGAGGCTCTGTCTGCTGCTCCAGAGTAGGAAGCAACGCCAGATGTCCCATTAGAGCCACTAGGTCAGAGGGGCAATTGTTTCCAGGAAGGTCACAGTGGCTTCTGTGTGCCTCAGTTTCCCTGTGAATGTGACAGCAGCTGCACAGCACTGGCAGGAGCAGGGGTTCAGAGCAGAGGCAAGGGGAACAGGGACACTGAGCAGGGCATGGGGAGGGGCACGGGAAGCAGGGTCACTGAGCAGAGCACGCAGAGGGGCCCCGGGAGCAGGGTTACCGAGCAGGGCACGTGACGGGGCACAGGCACGATGGGCCCCTTGTGGAGCACCCTGATGGGCCCCTCAGTGAGCACTTACTCTGTGCAAACATCACCTCCAACCCCCTAGATACCCTGCAAGCTGCAATTCTTATCTTGACTTTAGGGAGCAAACAAAGTCACACAGAGCAGGTAGGACACCCCAGGCCACACAGAGGGAGTGACAGGCCCAGGTCTGTGTCTCTGATCCCACCTCCCTCCTCCTGTCCCCATCCTAAGGTCAAGCTGGGCGACATGAGCATCAGGTTTGTTTTTAATCTTCTTTCTTCCATGTTTGGACCTTTTCCAGACTAATTCATCTCTTTTATACCATTTTTTATCCTCTGGGAGATAGAAACCACCACCCCTAGCCTCGGTGACTATAACATCTAACTCAGGGCTGACTTCAGGCCCCTGGGAGTGACTTTGGAACCACGAAAAAACTGCTTTACTCTGACCATAGCCCTCTCACGGCACCTTCCTTACCAAATCCCCATGCTCATGGGTGCCACAGGGCCTTTGCACAGCTGCTGTCTGTGCTGCCAGGCTATTCCCCAGTATCCTCATCATCTGCTTTATCCTGTTATCTGGGTTCCTGCTTAACTGCCCCTCTCAGAAATCAATTCAAGTGATTTTCTTCATTTAAACTGGGAATGGGCATTTTTTATGAGGGTCTCCTGGCCACACGCTGGAGCTGAACATCTATCCTGTGTCATCTGCAGGCTTTTCCTTCTCCAGCAGTCCAGGATGGGCCCCTGATGCAGGTGGAGAGAGACCAGGACTTGGCTTCTGCCATGTCCTCCCCACCCCCGACATGCGTCCGTCAATGTGTGGTCTTCCCTGCTGGCGTAACTACAAGCAAGTGGCACACGTAAGGCCCTCAGAATCAGTGCCCTGGGAGAGGTGGCATGAGGAGTCCTGGCTTTGCTCTTCCCAGCTCTCACCTAACTGGAGAGGTTGGTGGAGCGGGCAGATGGTGAGTGTCATAGCACGTGAGAGAGAAAAGAGGCTGCCCTTGCAGATGGGCAGGACGCTGAGGGGCCTCCCGTGCTGGGAGCTACACTCAGTGGCCCCAAGCTCTGTCCTCGGGGGCTCGCCATCCCCTGAGGGTCAGAACCATGTGACAAGCTCATCCCTCTCCAGTACAGGACTCTCTCTGTTGCATGCAAGGTCCAGCAGCCCCTGAAGCACTGGGTGGAAGACACCCTGTCCTGTCCCACCCGCGAGGCACCGGGGGTGATGTGTAACCGAGAGTGAGGCTATTGTAGGGATGATCTCCAGGCTGCCTTTCTTTTAATGAAATTTTTAAGGTTTTAATTGAGATGATGGAGAAAGCATGTGCCTTTACTTCCTTTCCTTCCCAAAATTCCATCAGAGAGGAACTTACTTTGAAACAATAAATCTCAACTTTCTCTTCCTCTCAGCCACGATAGAATACCAAGGACAGGATTTATGTTCCTGCCTTAAGCGACTGGAGCAACCAGGGAAATATATGAAGCCGTGGCTTTCAGATCATACGCAACAAGCCCCACAAAGCAGTCATCTCATCAGGAAGAAGGAGAACAAACGTGGTGAGCCCTACAGAGCCTCGCCCAAGGCCGTGAGTTCCGGACAGTCCAGGGTTCAGGGATGCCGCGGTACCTGCATTCAGGTAGTGCTGGGTGCCAGACAGGAGGCTGCTAGCCCAGGAAGGTGCGCTCCGGTGGGAAGCAGCCACAGTCATCCCCCACGTCGGAAGTGTGAATTTGTAGAGTCTAGTTACTGGGCAGCTGCGCAGGACAACGAACCCGGTGAATGGGCACGCCTTTCCTTGTGCAAGTTCATTTCTGGGCCTCTCTGCTGCAGAAACATGTTCACAAAGACGAATGTATTACTTTCCTAGGGTTGCTGTTGCCAGTTTCTACAAACTTAGTGGTTTAAGAGAGAGCTAATTTATTCCTTTGCAGCTACGAAGATCAGAAGTTTAAAATCAAGGTGTTGGCAGGTCTTACAAGGACCCTTGTGGTGACATTGGGCCCCACAGATGATCCAGGGTGATCTCCTGGTTCAAGGTTTGTGTTCTTAGCTTACCTGCAAAGTTCTTTTTGGTAACACAGTCTGGAGGTTAAGTTATGGACATCTCCAGGGATGTGGGGGTGTGATTCTATCTGCTACACTGGTTATTTGAAGATATCATTTGCAGCAGTATTTGCAAAAATGAAAAACTGAATGATCCACGTGCCCATCAATAAGGGACACGTATAGACACAAAGGCTGCTTCATGCAACAACCTGCTACCCAGTCATTAAGAAGAACCAAACTTACCCACTCACTGAGGGGCAAAGACTCCTGAGACCTACACATCAGCCGTGGGACGTGCGCCGTACAATCCCGTGTGTGAACTGGGGATGCTATCACTGCCAAGGTTAATATGCAGTGAGTCACAAAGAGAAGATGCTTTCCTAGTGTACTCCATAGACAATTTTACTTGAATATTTCACATAAAAATCTGTGTTTACGGGCAGCGCCTGCAGCTAAAGGAGTAGGACGCTGGCCCCATATACCAGAGGTGACAGGTTCAAACCCGGCCCTGGCCAAAAACTGCCAAAAATAAAAAAAAGTGTGTTTACTACTTGTGGAATGCCAGGCTTTCCCACAATCTCCTGAGGATAGAATGCACGACCCTACTTTACAGATGAGGTTATAGAGAAGTGACTTTCCGCTCTGGGTGGTAGACCTGGCTGAAGAGAACCCCATAGCCTGTTTATTATTTTGGAACCCTCCCCAAGACTAGGGCCCTGTCACTTCCCCCTAGTGCACCAGGGCACGCTGACAAAGGCCCCCTCCTTGACTGAACTCCAGACCAGCTCTGTTGAGCCCTCTTTTGGACGAGGCCTCAGCCTTCAGCCCTGTTGTCACCCCGCTCTGCCCATGGTTAGCAAGAATCCTGCTAAGGTTGTATAACAAGAGTCACTCAGCCTTGATAATCAATGATCCCATCCTGCATATCAACGTCTCGGGCCTGCCCCTAGCGAGAAGCCCCCTTGGTGGCTGATTGAGTTCCACCGCTGAGCGTCTGTCCACCCAGCTCTCCTCTGCTCTCTGCCTGTGCGTCCCCAGCTACCCTCGACCCGGCCTCTCCGTGTTGTGATAAGCCTGACGCCTGTTGAATAAAGTCTTCCTTGTGGCTTAGCAGCCTCAGAGTAACTTCTTTAACAACGTTCCTGGTGGGCCCACGCTAGAACCCACGTCAGCTGGGAATCCCCTGTAGTCCGACGAGGGTGGTTGTCAGCCCCGTGTCGTGAGAACATTTTTGCTGGTATAATCACGGTACTTTATACCAAAAAGTCAACAGGTGGAAAAGTAGATGGTTCCAGAAAACTAAAAACTCCTGATTTTTCTATGTTGTAAATTTGTTCATCAAAGCAGATGCTCAGAACCTTCATATTCTAGATTCCTAAATAATTGGGTCTGAATGAATGAATTTTTACTCTGCTCTGAACATTTTTGTTTTAATGGTCTGAAATGGCTTTGTCAAGCATTAAAAACAAACAAACAAAAGCCAGCACAACAGCTGACCAAAGGGTCGAGGGGCAGAATCTCGGCACACGCCCTGCAGGCTGCCTTTCCCACCACGGCCCATCCCTCAGTGTGTTTGCTGAGCTCAGAACTGCTTCAGGTTCTTTGACGCATGCAGAGAAGCCAAGCGTGTGTGCCCTGGCCTTGAGCCCTGCCACTCACCGACATGGGGACCCTGCAGGGTGAAGGAGGCCAGACAGAGCTGGTGTGCCCTCTCCCGATGCCTCAGGCACGTGTCCTGCCCCCATAGCTCAGGAGCACTCCCTGTCCCCATGGCTCAGGTGTATTCCCTGTCTCCCCATGTCTTAGGCACGTGTCATGTCCCCACACAGCTCAGGTGTATTCTCTGTCCCCATGGTTCAGGTGCATGCCCTGTCCCCCCATGGCTCAGACACTTGTCCTGTCCCCATGGTTCAGGTGCTTGTCCTATCCCCATGGCTCAGATGTGGGCCCTGTCCCCACACAGCTCAAGAGCATCGCTGCCCAATCAGTGGATCTCATCACCCATGCTGAGATCCCCAGTCCTCTGCCCCACCTGGTGGCGTCACCAGCTCTAAGTGCGTGTGACCTACCTGGGGATCACCTGGAGCTGGGACCCAGAGGGGTTTGTGAGCTGCACCCTGACCGGCTCCCAGTTGCCACCAGAGGCAAGGCTGCTATGTCCTTGGGGAGAGGCTGGCTCCTGTCTGCCTCTCTGCTTCATCTCCTGGGTCATCTCACGCCCTGGGCCCCTGTGCTTCCGTGGGGTCCTTAAACGTACCAGCTACTTCCTGCCTTGAGCTATCCCACATTCTGTTCCTGCTGCATGGAAACCTCTTTCCCACTCATTGATTACTGAACTCCTGTTCACCCACAAAACCTCTGCTCAAATGCCCTTCTCTGATAGGCCATGCCTTGGGGCACTCTGTCCCTTGCCCTGTCAACATGTCATGACGTGCAATAAGGCACATGTGAGAATGTTGGTGTCCTTGGCCTCTCCCACTGGACAGCTACACTGTCGAGGGCAGCGTGTGGAAACAGCCTTGTGACACCCCTACCCTTGGCAGAGAACCTGGCTCTGCGAGCATTCAGAATCAGCTGCCATCAGCCCCTAATTGTTCCCAACAAGGCACAGGGGCTGAGGGGATGGGGGGATGGCAGGGCCTCTCTGGACAAGGCCTTCCGTGGTCCTTTCAGCCTAGAAGTCTGTGAGGTGCCTCCTCCTTGTGGGGAGCGGGCTTAGATTCATGTCGGCTCTAACACAAAGGGGCAAGCTGGCTTTGTTTCTAACTTGGTCACGGAGAGCTGTTCTCTTATCACAGAGACTGTCGCACCAGGAAGCAGGTGGAAGAAGTATTTTGGGGTTTGGAAGGGCCCCCCAGCCTGTGAAATCGTACCAAGTAGGCAGCCACCTACTCTACCTAAATATAACGCAGTCTTGGGCTGCCGGAGCGGCCTCCCAGACAACCACCCCCCGCCTGGCAGCGGGGGCTCCAGAACGAGGAGAGACTCGCCCCACCCGCTCTGCCCAGGCCTCCCTGACCACCCCTCTGCCGAGGACAGCTCCCTGCTGCCCATCCCAATCTCCAATTTTTGTCCTCACGGGGGATTGGTGATTGGTGTGATTCAGAAATAGTTAGTTGGAGAACTGATGGTGTATTCATAAGGCATAAAAAGCATTCGAAAGAAACCACCCTTGCCCAGGCTTCCAGGAGTCCTCTGCGTGGTTCTCCTTTTCTGGGGCTGGCTGGATCTTTCCTTTATTTCATGGCCTTAAAGGAGTTCAAGATCATCTCTTCCAGGGCTCCAGCAGCCTAGTGGAAGGAACTCGGAGTTGGGTGTCCCAGGCTGGGTCCCAGGCCTGCTCTTCCCTGCCTGTGGAAAGGCTGCTCAGCCTCTGCGCCCAAAGCAGGGGCACATTCACTACACCAAGAGGGCTGTGCAGACGAGACACTAGTGCCACATGGTTGGGGCCCAGTAAACCCTTCAGAGAACAACATGCTTCATGCTGTGTCCAGCAAGACCATTCTGGTCCATTTCATTTTCAAGCCTGACAAGAGGGTGCTGAGTCCCTATGTTAGCACCTTTGCTGGCTCTTTGTGGGGCAGCCCGAGGGTGAGCTGAACCTGCTACCAGGCAGCAACCCCACCTCGGTCAGAAGGAACTGTCGGCAGGATGGGAGAGGGAGGCCCAGGCCGCTCGGCCCTGGAGTGGGATTTCCCCTGGGGCAGTTCCCTTGGGAACCAGGAGATGCACCCAGCCAGGGGCGTGGCAGGTGAGCGACCCCTACCCAATTGTGTGGGCAGAATCGGGACCCCTGGTGCACTGACTCCCAAGGAAGCCCCTGGGCAGGGTGCTAGCATGGCCAGTCACAGCCCTGCCCTAAGGTCTGAGCCGGCAGAGGGTTGACTGTCCCCAGGGCGCTAGGTGAGAAGATACTCAAGGACAAATCTAACTTAATTCAATTTCCCACGGAGCAAATAGCCTGTCACTCGGCGGTGAGCCAGACCGCTGCTGTCTGCACCGCCGCCCGTGGCTGGTGACACGTGCTGGTGGCTTCCGCACAGCTGCCTTCCTGTCAGCTTCTCCTAAGCTCTGAGAGAAGCCAGCCCCTGAGTTTTAGAGCTTCTCCTGGCACACGCCACGGAGCCACACCAGTTTGAGACATGTCAGTAGCTGCAATCCACTGGCAAGTGGGGTGCTGGGGGGGGTGCCACGGTAGAGGTCGGTGTAGGAGAATGTTTCATTCTTGTATAAGAAGGTTGCAGGCCACTGAGAGGGGCAGGGCAGGAGGAGGCCACTCCCTGGGTGCCTGGCCTGAAGCCCCATGTCCCAGCGGGACATTCCCTGGCCATAGGCTCTGACTCCCTGCTGTCCGTCCCACGTGCCCTGGGCTGTCCAGCCCCTGGCCCACCTGCGTGTCCTCTTCCTGGCTCAGGTCCTCATGACCCCCAGACCAGCAGCATCCAGTGGCCTTTCTTCATGGGTCTCTTCCTAGATGTCCCTTCCAGGCCACCGTCCAGGCACTCTCTCTAAAGCACAGTTGAGAGTGGCTCCTCCCCAGCCTCACGGAGGCCTGTGTGACTTCCTGCCCAGACTTCTCCCTTGTCTGGGGCTCACAGCCACCCACGTCCCTTTTCCAGGCACTCATTCATTCATTCACTCACTCATTCGCTCCTTCAACTGCCCGTCCTTCTGCCTGGGCTCCTGGCTCCCACTCCTGGCCAAGGTAGCCACGTCCAGGTCTCAGGGTACAGCTCCTCCCCCACCTGTGTCCCTGCCTTGGGCTCCTGTAGCTTCTACAGTTCCTGCCTCTTGCTCCCTCCTGGAAACAGCCTCAGCCAGAATGATCCCGAGGCCCTGTCTTGCTGTCCCATCCTATGACTTGAGTATGAGCGTGCCAACCAGCGTGCTCACATGAGTGTCTAGCCACAGGCCCCACCCACTCTGAGGCAGCCAGGGGACCTTCCCAGATGACTTATTCTGCCTCCTCTAAGCTGATGGTTTGAGGCCCACAGCCCCACCCTGCACTGCCTGGGCCCCAGACCTCCCTCTCGGCGGCACTCTGAGCACCTGACCTCATCCAGCAGGTCCAAACCCAGGGCACAGCTTCCGGAGAGACCCTGCTCACTTCTTTCTGTCCCAGCACAACCAGGCTGGACCTCATTTCACCAGGGTCCAGGCTTGGACAGAGGTCCACAACCTGCTGCCTGTGAGCCTCCCTTCTCAGCACCCCGCGGCTGTGCAGGCGGTTCTGACCGAGCCCCTCTGTCCCATCTCCCGCAGACTATGGATCTGCCTCAACCCCTGGGCAAGGGCAGCTTTGCAGCCAACCCCCTCTCTTCCAGCTCGTAGTTGAGGCCAGACTTTAACTCAAACAGACTCCTGGGCAGTTGGTGACTGGCCATCTGCCACACTGTCCAGCCTGCCTGGCAGGCAGCTCTGGGCACAGGACACAGGGACACCCCATCTCACGAGCTGTGACTCACCCACACTCCAGGCTATGCGGGGTTTTGTTTTTCGATGATGGGGATTTTTTTTTCTCTGTGTGATCTAAAAAGTTACTATAATTCAGCCAACGTGTCGCACCATTTCTCGTGCGCTGGCACTAAGGAGAAAACACTTTTTGGTTTTAAAAAGAGTTATTAGCTTTTAGAAAACAATCTTCTTGATTCGAGGTTTTTTTCTGCCCAAGTTCCCAATGTGCGCCCTACTCCACCCTCTGTGGCTGTGGGGCTGTCGCCAGCAGGCACCGTTATGCATCTCTGCTCCACTCCTGCTGAGGGCAGGTGATGGACGGTCTGCGGAGCCCTGCAGAGCCCTGCAGAGCAGACACCAGCCCAGCAGGCCGGGCACCAGCAGGCCCCGCTCACAGCAGATCATCATTACAGGATCTGAGCTCCTGGCAGCGCCGAGGTGAGCAGAGTATGGTGTTCCAGGGACCTGCTGCCTCAGTGCCTCGGGGGGCACCGTGGTGTCTGGGTGTCCGTGGGGGCATTGGGCCGTGCTCTGCCCCAGAGCCTGACGTGACGAAGGCAGACAGCTCACTTTCCCGGGTCTCCGTGTCCTTATCTGAGTCACGGGGCGGTACCAAGAGGGTTTGTGCCCCAAAGATGCAGCACACTTGGCATTGCTAGTTTTAATGAGTATCATTACTATTAACGATTACTAGACCTCAACCCATCCAGGCGAGACCTTGATGGGACTTGATTTGGGGATCATTTATAAAGTCAGCGGTGGCCGGCAGCAGGGTACATGGAAGGACAGGCTCGGTGACGTGGGGTCATCCATCACCTGCTCTCTGCCCTCTGGCCTGGGCCTCCTGGTCTGAGAAGTGACGTGCTGGCCGCGTGATTTCCCCCATGGAGACCCAGGAGCAGAGCCCAGGGCACGCTGAGGATCAGGGGGGCCATCAGGGCCTTTCTCCAGTGTCACTTTTCAGAAGCACAGGTGGCCTTTTTGATGGTCACCACGTGTGCCTCCTGGACCCCTTCCAGCCACCGTGCAGGTGGGTGTTTGCTGCCTCCTGCCCGTCTCACCGTGACAGACGCGGCCCCATGAGCCCTGGGGCCTCCTCTCCGAGCCCCGTGTGGTGATGCTCAGTGGGATGGGCAGGCTCAGGGAATGGTGTTGGCTGGCCCAGGCCGCAGGCTTGAAGCGCCCAAGGCCGCTCGGGCCAGCAACAGCAGGAAACAGCCCTCATCATCTCTCCTGTCCACCTCCCTGGGCTGCCACCTCACAGTGCCTGGAACTAGACGAATGGCATTTCTGCTCTGGAAAATAATGGGATGCACAGACCTTAGCAAGCTTTCCAGGAGCTGTGACAAATTGGCCACCACTTGAGGGCCTGTGCTGCTACCCAAGACCTGGGTGTCACCTGTTCCTATGGGGTCCGGTCACTGTGGCTCAGTCTGTCCTCCTCCCCTCTGGTCGGAGAGTCTGTCCCCAGGACAGTAACATGTGTAGCCCCAACCCTGAACCCCTCAGTTACTGCTGGGGGACTGGGGTCTCCCCATCGAGTCATCTTCAAGGCTTAGAAGAGCTTCCGGTGGCTGCCAGACAAAGTGCCCTGAGCTGGTAGCTTAGAAAACTAGAAACTCATTCTCCAGTTCTCGGAGGCCCTGGGTGATCCTCGGCTGTGGCAACACCACTCCAAGCCCTACTTCTGCCTTCCTCTGTGGCTAGGGGGTCCTCTTTTTTATGAGGACACAGGCATCGATGTACAGTCTACCCTACGTCCAGGATGACTTCGTCCTGAAGTCTTTACCCAATTGTAAACACCCTATTCCAAATAAAGCCTCATTCTGAGGCTCTGGGCAGATGTGAATTTGGGGGACCCTGTGCACTCCACCACAGGGCTGGACACAGAGCAGCCGCTCACCAAGCTGCCAGGCAGGGCCCTGAGACCAGATGAACCCACTCGCCCCAACCCCTCAACTCACATGCAGAGAAACTGAGGGCCCTGGGGAGGGGCTGGCGAAGGTGCTGCAGGTACACAGCGGAGCTGGGTCTGCAGGTGCCACGCAGCAGCATCCGTTCTCCCAGCTCCACATCAGCAGGGGAGGAATAGCCGGCCTGGCTTCACCTTCCCCTGTAAATAAATTAGCAGATAAATAAACAACCTCAGGGAGGGCTCCAGAGCATAGCGAGAAAGGCAGGCAGGGCCAGGACCAGCGTTTGAAAGTGGTCGGGCTGGAGAGCCACCTGGGCGCCTGTGGGTAGGGACACATGTCGTGTGGAGAATCAGGCCACAGGACTGGACGTGACGGGCCCCACCACTAGGGCTGGGGAGGACAGGGACCTGATGGGGCTGGGTGGGTCCTCCTGGTGTGCATGGGCACAGGGTGGCCTTGAAGATCAGGGAGGAGCAGAGTGGGGTGGACGCCTGTCCCAGGCGCGGCACGGAGTGCTCAGATCTTAGAAGGGATGTCCCTCTTCCTTCTGCGCACCTGTCCTCCCAGTAAGCAAATGGGGGTGGGGATAAGTGTGGGACTCAGACTCCAGAGGAGCCCCTGGAAGCCTGGGCTGGCTGGGCCCAACCCTAGCCACTGAGAGTGGGGGGCAGCCTAAAGGGCTGCAGGCAGGAGGGGAGCCAGGAGGCACCTTTCAGGGGAGGGGGGAGGAGACAGACTGAGGGGTGAGGCCACAGAGCTGCAGAGAAACAGACGTTTCTCCAGAAGCAGCTCCAGGCCCCCAGAGCCTGACAGTCAAGGCCCCTCCTTGCAACAACAAGGGGACTAAAATTCTTACGTGTGTCCGTCGCCCTCCCCCTCCTGTCTCTAAGAAGACTGGCAGTGAGCACATGAGTATCCCCTCCCCACCCTCCAAGGGGTTTCTGGGGCTGGCAGGCCTGTTCATTTTGTTTTGTTTTGTTTCTGTGTTTGAAATCGACTTAGCAGAAGGGAAGGAATATTAACAAGGACCAGAAACGTGGGGCCAGGGGCTGGGGAGATGTTGGTTTGTTTGGTTTTGATTTCAAGGCATCTGGAAAGGGTGAGAGACACTAGCGTGTGTAGGGGCACGGGTGGGAAAAGGAAGAGGTTTCCAGGAGTAGGCTGCACGCCCAGTGCTCCCCTCCTGGTGTTGGAAAGTCACGTAAAGAACGAGAGATTTTCTGGAATTTTTCTGCCTGCCGGGCTGGGCTTCTCTGGGATAGCCTCTGAGGCCTGGCTCTAGAGCCCCAAGGTCACAGGCACCTCCCACCAGCCACTGTGTGTGCCGGGTCTCCAAGCCCTAAGGCCCCTCTTGGGGACAGGGGGCAAGTCCAGAGTAGTAGACCATCCACAGTGTCTGGTCCACGTGCCATCAGGAGCACCACCGATAACCACTGACCCAGCCAACCCGGCCCTGCTTGGCCGTGTGGAGTCCTGATGAAGGGACGGGCGGCACTGAGCTCTGAGCCCTTGTCCCCAAACCCCTGGGGAAGGCCCTGGGACACAGGCTCAGGGTGGGCGTTGCTGTGCCAGGGAGCAGCTGCTCGTGTTTCTCTGCCGTGGTTCTCCCCTCCTGGGACTCAGCCTCCTAGGGGTGAGCTGCTTATGAAAGGAAGTAGTGAGGAGAGTGGAGCCTCGGTGCCAGCTCCCTGTACGCTGTCCCCACACCACTGATCACGGCGAAAATAAACAAACACAACCAGCATGCGGCCTTTCAGCCTCCTTTGCTCCATGTGGGGCTGATGTCCTGGAAATTCATCAAACTAGGCTTTTAGGCATGTTTCTGATCTGGCTGTTTGCGAATTAACCCCAGGCCTCAGATGTCCGCAGCCACACACGCGCACCACAGCCGCCCCTCAGTCCCAGCCTGTCTCGCCTCTCTCCCTTTACAGAAACCAGGCGTTTGATTTCTGTCCCACAGGGCTCAAGCTGGACGACAAAGGCCATGAGCAGGAGCCACATGAGGCTCCCAGAGACCCCTGGTGGGAGGAGCCAGGGCAGGAGACCAGTTCCAGGCACATCTGAGGACAGAGTTTTCCTAGGACTCCAGAAGCTTGTGAATGGCCCCCAAAGTTGTTTCAGCTCTGGGACAGGGTGGGGGACTACACAGCCACCCTGGCCCAGGACCAGGGCTTCAGGGGAGGGGCAGGAGGGGGCCATGGCCAAAGGAGAACAGTGTCACTGTCTGGGTCTCCTGGAGTCTCTGTCATTATATTTCCTACCTACCCACAGCCCGAGTGACAGGGCATCAGGCTGTCACTAGGCTGTGTCCTCCAGGCAGCCCAGAGCTGGGCACGGCAGGTACTCTGTGAGTGGGTGGAGCCTGGGAGGGTGGGCTCAACCCGAGTAGCATCGCTGCATCTGGACAAGGTCTGGACCTCTCACCTGGGCACTGTCCCGGCCAGTTGCCGAGTAGGGACCGTCACATCCCACATTCCCACCACCTGACACTGAAGGAAACAAAGTTTCTGAGTCCAGTGAACAATATCCCCGGCCTCTGCAAGACCTGAGTGCAGGCGTCCAGCACAGGGGGCCACGGCCTGCTGCAGTGCAGAATGAAGTCACTTAACACTGGAAACAAAGGGATGTGAATGGCTGTCGAGAAGGCCCAAGTGTCCCCACACTGCCCTGAGCACACTGTGGGCCTCTCCCACAGCCCCCACAGCCCCAGGATGAGGGGCTTCTTATCCCTCCACATTGCAGGTGCAGAAACTGAGGGACAGTCTCACCTCGAGTCTGCATAGCTGTGAGGGCCACAACCAGCCTTGGACCGGGCAGCAGGCTCCAGCTTGACCTTTAAGGGCAGATGCCCTCAATAGAGACCTTCATTCATGCTGGGGACCTTGCAAATAGTGTGTTCTGCCCCTGCCCTGATGGTCAATGCCTCATCAAAGTGAGTGAGGGTCAAGCTCAGGGCGTGATTGCTCCCTGAGCCTCCAGAAGCCCGTCCCTGCCCCTCGGCCATCCCCCGCCTGTGACCACCTGAAATTATGTCTACAGCACAGGTGTCCCCAGGGAAAAGATCTCACAGGGCTGGGAAAGGTAAGATCCCAGGAAGGGGCGGTGCCTGTGGCTCAAAGAGGTAGGTCGCTAGCCCCATATGCCGGAGGTGGAGGGTTCAAACCCACCCCCAGCCAAAAACTGGAAAAAAAAAAAAAAAAGATCCCAGGAAGGTCAACAGAGACCTGGGACACACTGGGCTCCTGCCAGGCCCCCGGAGGAAAGGAAGAGATGTGTGTGGACGCTGCCTTCTCCTCCAGCCCTTGCTGCCCTGCAGAACTCCAGGCCCTGTTCACTGCCCAGGACAGAAGTATGGGCAGCTATTCCATGTGTGACATCCCCTTCCCCTACAGGTGCATCACCCTGGTTGGGGTAGGTGTCTCCACAGCTTTGCTGACATCAAAGGTCGGGGCTGCTGGGGCAGGAAAACACATGGAATCCCCAGGGCAGGGAGCTCCCAGCCGGCTTCTCACCCAGAGGCCAGGGAAAGCCTGGGCAGGGCAGGAGTTGAGTCAGGGCAGATTTGAGTCAGGAAGGACTGCAGAGAACCAAGTTGGGGGTGGGCAGTGGCCGGGCTTAGAGGAAGCACTGGGGCCAGGGACAGGCCCAGTGACCCAGTAGGGCTCTTGTTGAGACAGGAGAGGGGTGGGGGTGTCCCATGGTGGTGGTGGGGTGGGGATTTGATTAGTTACCAAGAATGATCTGATGTCAAGGGTGAGGATTCTGTCTACATGAACTCAGTAGGATTCTTGCTAAGACTGGGCCTTTAAGGACAAGACCAAAGGATAGGCCAAGATGAAAAACGGCTCAGAGGAGCCTAGGGGGAGTTGGTGAAGGGAGAATTTGTCACCACCCTGCATAGAGGGAGCACCAAGGACTGGGGTGGCCCGGCAGCCTCGGGAGGGGCAGGGGACCTCCAGCCCCTACTCCATGATCATCTCCCCAGAAGCAGGGTGGGGTGAGAGAAGCGACCTGCCTCTGGGAAATGCCAAGCTGCAAGTCGACAGAACAGCGGGGCCTCCAGGCAGGAGCAGGGGGCGCCTGGCCTGCACCTGGTGCAGGGATTCTTCCAGCGCCTCCACGGAACTTGCTAGACCCCAGCCAGGTCATGCAGCCCAGGAGAAAGCAGACAGAGGAAGCTGGATTCCAGTCTTCCTCCCGTTAGCAGCCTGGCAGGTGCTCAGCTCACCTGAGGGCAGACACACAGCCACACGGCGGAGTGCTCCCAGCAAGCCCCCGGCACACAGTAGGTGCTTCGTAAACTACTGTGTGATCCCTCCTGAGTCAAAGAAGATAGACATGGTGTCACCACTTTCATAGCCTGACTAAGGCCCCAGGGAGTTAAGGACCTCCCAGCAGCAACCAACATGCAGTGTGCAGAGGGAGCTACGGGGCCCTGATGGCGCAGATCGTCTGCTGGACAGGACATCTGCAACACCTCCTCATCTTGGAAGCAGCCTGCCTGCACGCTTGGTCCCAGCTGCAGGTGGCAGCATGAGGACTGGGCCAGTTTTGTCCCAAACCTGTCTCATCTGGGGCTCTCTTTGCTGTGGCAGCAGCCAGCCTCCAGGCTCAGCAGAGACACCCTTTCTCTCAGTGATGCCTTTTGGCAAAGTAAACCAAGTGTGCCCTGGAGACCTGGGCCAGCTGTCACAGCGAGTGAGGGGACCTTGCAGATGGCAGATTGCCCCCCCGGGGTTCCTATGCTCACTGAGATGGCCATGGAGGGCTGGGACGGCATTCTAAAGGGAGAGAAGCCCCATACCTCCCCAGATGTCCTCGTTGTACCGGAAATGTTTTCCTCATCAGGAAAACAGTGCTATCACCTCCAGATACTTACCTGAGTACCCAGATGGCTTTTCTCGGCCCTGTGTAGAACTCTCAGGACTGTGCTATGCCCTCGGGACAGCAGCGTGGAGCTCCAGGCAGCATGGAGCTGGCTTCCCGCTGCCCATTGGGGTTTGCCCCTCACAGCTGTAAGCACCCACAGCCTGGGTGCAAGCCCTGCGCAGACAGACACACAGACAGCTCCCTCCCTCATGCACACAAGGACGTGCCCGTTCACAAGTCTCTGAACATCTGTCTGCAAGTGTGTGTATAGCTGCACAGATGTGCCGGTGACGTGTGCGTGGCGTGCACACCTACCAGGCATATGCTCCTCTCACGTGTTGTCACACACCTGCATGCCAAGAACCTGTGTGCTCACGACACGAAAGCACAAGTGAGCACACACATGCTCACACTCACATCCCCAGAGGCAGGCTCTGGCCTTGGCTGCTGGACCCTTGGTGTGGTTCTGAATAGAAAGTGCTGGAAGACTTTTGTTCCCAGTAGCCCAAGAAGCACTCAGAGGGAGGGTGTTGTGCAGACTTAAAGCATCACCTTCGTCTGCTGGACTGGCGCCCAGTGGAACAGGGATGTTTGATCCTTACACAGGTTGTCTGGCCTCAGCGAGGTGAAGTGCTGTTTGATCAATCTTTGATCAATCAGTGTCCAGCAGGCTGGAGGGGGCTTGACGAGAACTGGCCAGGAAAGCCCCAAAAGCCCATGGCCTCTCTGATCAAAGACAGACACTTTCAGGCTGTCACTGCTCTGCTGGGCTTGTCCTTCCCAGAACAGCAGCAATGCGGACCACAGGCACCCTCAGAAATGCAGCTTGCTCCCTCCTTTGTGGCCAAGGGCTCCCCTGTGGAGGAATGAACCGGTTCCTGACACATCAAAGGAAACGCTGAGAGCAAGACCTTCGCCTGGCAAGCCTAGAGACATCTTGTAACTTGAGGCAAGCCCCCAAGTAACTCAGTGTTCCGGAATGAGATAAGATGGGGCACTTGATAGTAAGCAGGTGTTAAATCTTAAACATTTTATGGTACTTCATTGTGGGAGTCGTGGAGAAAGAGCAAGTGTAGTTTCCTTTTTGTGTGGTCCTTAAGCATGTAGCTCCTGCATGTCATTACTTAGCACTCCTCACACCTGCTGTATATCCCTTCAATAAACAGCCACTGCAAAGCTTGTTCTCGGCTCTCCTGCACCTCTGGGGAGCCTCACCTCTTGCAGCTTATACTCTCAATCCGAATCCTGGCCCCGATACTCCCCAATTCCCCATCACCCCACAGGCAACATAGGTGGGGAAAGGAAGAAGAGCCCTCCAAGTGGTGGACAGAAAAATGACCCCAGAGACTTGGTCACTTGCTAATCCCAGGGACCTCGTCACCTCAGAGGGCAGATGCTATGGCTTGGGCAGGGAACTTCAGAGGTAGCACCTGCCTTGGTCTATCCCAGGGCCCAAAGCTTCTACCAAAGAGGCAGAGGCAAATGAGAGGCAGATGAAGAGGAAAAAATGAAATCACCAAGGCAGAGGTGGGAGGGCCACAGCCCCAGACAGGGGATACCCAGAAGGACCCCAAGCTGCAAAGATGTGGAATCTGAGGGGGCATTGCTCTGCCATGCCTGGACCCCCAAACTCTGGCCCCCAGAACTACTGTGGTGAGTCACCAAGTTTGTGGCAGTTGGAACGGCAGCCCCGCAGGCTGGATCCTTCTGCCTGAGAGTCCCCCTTCTGTGCCATAGAGGAGAGCCGAGGCCTGGCTCCCAGTGGATAGGACCCAGGGCCAGTGCACAGTAACATTCCATGTTGCTCACCCTCAGGCACGGCTCCTCTGTGTCCCAGCCCAGAGTCACTGCTCCTGGGAGGACAAATCTGTGCCCCACATGGTAGAAGCCGTGCAGGCAATCAGCCCCAGCAGGCCGGCTGCCTCTGCCTCTGACTGGCCCTGGCCATCTCTAGGCTCTGCCTCCAATAGGCAGAGGCAGCAAGCCCAGTGCATGGCCCTGGTCTTCCTCTTGTCTGCGTTAGTCAGTAAACAGCACACGCGCTGCTGTGACGACAACACCCAACAGAACAGCAGGTCAGAGAGCCGAGACCTTCGCAGCTCTCCAGGGTCACCTGCAGTCCGAGAGGCAGTCTTGGCAGACAACTCCAGAGCCTTTCCATCCCCACCAGGTCAGACGGTCCACTCCCACTCCCAAGCGTGCTTATGGCCTGAGCCATTCTGAGTATAGAGGCCTGTGCTGGTCAGCCCTGCTGGCTTCCAGCAAACAGAATCCTCTCTTGCTCATATGAGCAGACAGGGGCTCATTAGAGGACTCAGAGAACTGGGTTGCGATGCCTGGTCAGCCTGTGGCAGGCCCTGGCTCAGTCGGCACCCAGGCTCGGGCACCAACCTCTGGCCCAGTCCTGTTGGGCCCCTCCAAGGAACATGTGAACTTACCCACTAAATCGCCCCACGGAGGGGCAGGACAGCTGGGCATTTCTCAGCCACCCTGTCCACAGGCCACCCCGTCCATAGACCCAGCCAGCTTTGGGGCCCTGAGCAGAGACCCGTTGTTTGTGGTAGGCTGAGGATGGACTGAGATGGCTGAGAACACCAGCCCCGCCCACTGCCCACCCGACCCTGCTGCTTCCCTGGGGCTGTCAAGGCACAGCCTCTCCATCTCCATCCTCCCACCACCCCCATCCACCTCTCCTCTTCTGCCAGGAGCACCAGCCCCAGCATTTGCTGGCTCTCAGGAGTGTCCCACACAGGCCATCCCTTCATTCTTCCCTCAGCCACCCAACCCCACGCTCACACTCCCCTGTCCCACCGCCTGCCCTCCATGGCAGGTGCTCCGGGGTCCCTTCTCTGTCCATGCCCCTGCTCTCCCCAGGTGCGGCCACCCTTCAGCCTTCAGACCACCTCTGAGCACTGCCTCCTCCACTGTCACTTTCTGGTCCTCGGAGGCCCCTCTGGTAGGTGGTTTTCCTGCCGACTGGGACGGCGCCTCCATAGGGCCACAGCAGCCCCAGTGCCTGTCACTTCCCTTGCTCTCTGGGGCACCCACCGTGGCAGATGACCCTGTGGCTCTCCTCAGGGCACAGCGAAAGTGAGCCTGTCCTTCTTTTCTCTCTTTCCCTCCTGCCCTCGGCCTAGTCACCCCAGGTCCATAGCTATTCACTCCCCTCCCCGGCACCCCACCCTGATCCTGCCCCCACCTCTCTCCTGGACAGGCCTCTCCACTCAGGATCCTCGGGGATCGGGATGTGCCACCCGACCTGTAACTGTCTCCTGTGCATCCCGAGGCTGCTCACGGAGCCCTCCGCAGAGACTGCCTTCCCCCCCCCCCAGCCCGGAGCTCCCTCTGTCCACCGTGCCCACAGAGCCCTCTGCATTACAGCCCAGAGGACGGCTCTGAGAGTTTCCTGCTGGTCTGTTGATTATCAGCTCCCCCAACCATCGCACACTGAAGCAAGGACCTCAGACATCCTATTCCTGGGAGGACCCCAGTACCCAGCCCAGCCCTGCATAGCTGGTGGTCAGCACAGGGTTGGCAGGAGGGCAGGGTGATGGCTGGAGGGCAACTTCCTGTCCTCGTCTCAGAGCCCACAACGTGGCAGTGCAGCCCCTCACCCTTACTCGCTGGCTAGAGCTATGGAGGATGTCGTGGAGATGGGGTCCTTGGAGAACTTCCCTAGGAAGAGCCTGGGCCACCAGGTCTACCTAATCCCTTCCCCACCTCCTTCTACCAGGAGCACCAGCCCCAGCATTTGCTGGCTCTCAGGAGTGTCCCACACAGGCCATCCCTTGGACTGCCAGCCTCAGCTGGGTGAGCAGGGTAGGCAAGCAGAGCCCAAAGCATTCTTTTCCCCACAGCCAAAGGCACCCTCCAGCATGTGGGAGGGACCCCTGACCCTTAGCACAGAGAGCCACACGCAGGTAGGGCAGTGTCAGGCTACATCTAAGAGTCTCAGAGCTGGCAGGGACTTGAGTGAGCCACCTGCCCCCTCCCCACAGAGCCAGGAGTCCAGTGGGGCCTCCAAGCACCAGAAATCCACACCAGCTGTCCCAGCCCCTGTGATTACAGTGAGGACATCTGAGTGTCCCTGGCCCTGGGAGAGTGTGGCAGGTGCACAACTGGGCCCTGGGAAGGGCAGGATGGTCAGGCCATAGCCCAGGCTACCTATGGGCCAGGGGGGCCCCTCCCAGCTGCACCTTGGTTGCAGCCCGGGGGTTCTGAAGACCACAGGACCAGGCTCGGTCCCCACCCCTGGAGCACCTCCTCTGGGGATGGGCCATTCGTTTTTAATCCCCAGTTGGCTCTAGGAAACAGCAGCAGCTGGACATGATGATTGTGCTCAGCCCACCCAGCTAACAATGGAGCCTGCACCCCACCCCTGACCCACCCCTGCCCCTCCACAGCCACATGGAGTCTTCTCCCTGGTTCGCCAACCTCTGTGCCATTGTTCCTGGGACTTTGACTTGTCTGGCTGCCCAGGTAGACAGGTGCTTCTCTGGCGGCCCTGACCAATAGGAAAGTGTCATTAGTTTTGTCCCCGTCCATTCTGGGGGCAAATTCTCAGGGAAGTTCTGTAGTAAAAAAAGAGAACGGCAAGCGCCTTGGAGCAGAAAGACCTGTGCTGGGCCAGAGAGAGGCCTTGTCTCCGAGGGTTGTGGTGATGAGGCTGACAGCACGGGGACGCTCCTCCCCAGCAGCCATGGTCACAGGGCAGATGCCAGGGATGTCCTGTCTGCCTCTCAGCGCACAGAGCACACGGGAGCTGCAGTCGGCCTTTCCCAGGCCTGGGTTTGCCACTAGAGGAGAAGGAACCGAGACGGAGGGGGTGACAGCTCAGCCTCTGCTCTCCCAGCCTCACTTTCCACCCCTGTGAAGGGGTCTCTGTCTGTGAGAGAAAGTGAGCAACTGCCTCGCTCTCCCCAAGGGGCCAGGGAAGCTTCCAGAAGACTGGGCAGCGTGGTGAGCTTTAGTGCACATAAAAAGCAGCTGTTCCCAGAGCTCTCCTTACTGTGGGATAAAATGACCAAGTAAGAAAGAAGGGAGGAAAAATGGAAAGCCTGAGTCTCCTCATCCCGTGCTTACTTGTTCCTATAATAGCAAGGAACCTTTATCTACACAGAATGTTCACAAAGACCCCAGCGCTCTTGTACACACCTCAGGGGTCCACAAAAATCTCCCCGTGTCAGACAGGCTGTCGTTTCTCTGGAGGGGGCCGTGGGCATGGAGGGCTCAGGAGGGGGCTGTGTTCATGGAGAGCTCACGAGGGGCCGTGGGCATGGAGGGCTCAGGAGGGGGCTGTGTTCATGGAGGGCTCACGAGGGGCCATGGGCATGGAGGGCCCAGGAGGGGCCGTGGGCATGGAGGGTGCAGGAGGGGCTAAGTTCATGGAGGGCGCAGGAGGGGCCGTGGGCATGGAGGGCTGAGGAAGGGCCGTGGGCATGGAGAGCTCAGGAGGGGGCTGTGGGCATGGAGGGCTCAGGAGGGGCCGTGGGCATGGAGGGCTCAGGAGAGCCCCCTGGTGCCAACACTCCTTATCACCACTGCATCCCAGAGTCTTGCAAGGGGCTGCTGTGCAGGGACCTGCGCAAAGGGACCTGGGATGTGTTCGTTCCTAAAACCAAATGTGAATCTATGACTACTTCAAAATAAGAAGTTTAATTAAAGAAGAAAAGAGAAAAAGAAGAAAGATAGGGGCAGATTGGGAGGCAGAGCGTCCTGACTCCTGGACAGCCCCTTTCACACCACGTGCTGGAGGCCTTTATCTTCACAGTTCCGTGTGGGGTGTCCGTGTCTCGGCCTGTCTCTGTGTGTCTGTCTGTGTCCTGTGCCTTGTGTATAGGGGGGTGTGTCTCAGTCCACCTCTCCAGGTCCCTCTAGACACCCCCAGACAGCTGTGCTGGGCAAGATCATTAAGTGTTCAGAGGAGACAAATGTGTCTCTTCTGCTAAGTCACCCAATAGCCTCTTGGTGGAAAGGCCGCCCTCCCTGGAAAGCTGGGGGAAAAAATCACTGGTTCAATCAAAGTTATTAATGAAGCCGTAAATCATTAGGAGCTAATTCTCTGGAATTAAATCTCCCCTACACCCAGGGGCCTTTCTTCCTTGGGGATTAACCCAAGACAGAGACCTCTCCGTGCACATGTCGCAGGCCTGCCCGGGGACAGTGGGAGGCTGTCGGAGGAGCATGGAAGGGACACTCAGGGACATTGCCAGTGATCCCTGAGCCCCAGCATTTTCGGGGCCTCCTGAGCAGCAGAGTGGCAGAGGGGTGCCGCCTGGGCCTACTGTCCAGGGAGAGGCTGGGCTCTCCCGGGAGTCCCCAATTTCCCAGGGAGCCACCCAAGAAGCAGTCACACCCTACTCCCTGCCCTCAAGTGCCCAGCAAGGCTCAGTGAGGGGCACTCTGGAATGGAGCTCCCTGGTAGCCTGCACACAGCCCTGGGGACACAGCGAGCTGGATATAAGCTGTCAGCTCATCATGTTCCATAAAAAGGAAAAATGAAGTGCTCAGGTGTCCAGGGGAGGGGACATTCCCCTGCCCCAGGAGACGGGAAGGAATCACAGGTGTGTCCCACATTGGCCAGGCCTGGCTGGGCCTGGCTGGGCAGGCAGGGCAGTGTGTGCAGACATAGGCTCCTTCAAGGACAGAGCACAGGTAGAGTAGGGGACACAGAGAATGGGGCTAGGGGGTGACAGCAGAGTGAGGAAACTCAAAGACACAGCCAAGGACGGCTGTGGCCCCAGGAGCTGGAAGAGGCAGACTGGCCCTCCTCTAGAGCTTCCGCAGGGTACATCCCTGCCCACACCTGGATTTCTGCCTCTGCCCTTTAGGACCAGGAAGGAATTGTTTCTGTCACTTTGCTCCACCAATTTTTTGCCAATTTATTACAGCAGCTGTGGGAAATTAACGTGTCTCCTTCTGGGCGACCAGTCATGCACTGGGGCTGATCAGTTCCCTTTATGTGCTGTGCTGGGAATGAAACCAAAAGCTCAGGCGTGGTCTGCGGTGCTGGCGCCCAGTTTGTGGCAGGCTCAGCTCTGGCGTTGCTCAGGGGCCCTGAGCAGCCCCTCCCAAGGATGCGCCTGGCCCTCGGCAGACAAGGTTCTCACCATCACAGTCCCTGCTGGGCAGGAGCCCGACAACCCCCTGCTCAGACCTGAATGTCCCCACGGCCCCCACCTCACGCCCTCCCTGCCCTCTTATGCCACCCCAGCATGGGCCTGCCCGTCCCTTGGACACTTGCCCTGTGTTGATGACCTTCCCAACACACATCACAGCTACCCGCTCCCGGGAAGGGCCTGGGCTGACAACTCTCAGCTGGTCATCGGCCCTGGATGGCAACGAGTTGCCATCAATGGGCTCACAAGCAGCTGCAGGCCAACCCTCCGTTGGGCAGAGGATCCAGAGAGTGGCCTTTACATGTGGCCTCATCGGGGGCTCCAGAGAAACAGAACCCACAGGATGTGTGCGTGCCATGTTTAGGAGGATATTGTCTTAAGGAAATGTCCCCAGATCTGCAGCCACAAGTTGGGGACTGAGAGGGCCAACAGTGCAGCCCAGCCCCACATCCAAAGGGAGGGAAAGAGACAGCTGTCAGTCCCACACCTGCCCTCCTGTGCTGCGCCCGACGGGGGTTCGGGGCCTGGAGGTTTTAGGAGGCTTTACGGTATCTGGCTCAGGGTCAGGGCCAGCTTCTCTCAGTGTTTTGGGCAACACCTAGGTGCCTCCTCTGTCCGTGCCCAGGGATGTTCCAGGCCCTTGTTGGACTCAGGCTTGCAGGGGAAACTGGCTGGTCACAGAGCAGTTGAGCCACTTTGTGACATTCGGTCAGGACACGGAATGAAAGCTGGGGAACCAGGGCTCCTTCAGCCTCAGCAGTCAGCGGAAGCCTGAGTACAGCAGAAGGAAGCCTGAGTACAGGGAGGGAGCGCCTCCTGCCTGGCCCCTGAGCGGGACAGCACACACACACGTGCACACACACATAAGCACACACATGTGCACACACATGCACACACACGTGCACACACATATGCACACACATGCACACACGTGCACACACACATGCACACACATATGCACACGCACATATGCGCACACATATGCACACACATGCACACACACGTGCACACACATGTGCACACACATATGCACACACACGTGCACACACACATATGCACATGTATGCGCACACATATGCACACACACATGCACACACACATGCACACACACGTGCACACACACACATATGCACACACGTGCACACACATATGCGCACACATATGCATACACACACGTGCACACACACATGCACACACATATGCACACACGTGCACACACATATGCGCACACATATGCACACACGTGCACACACACGTGCACACACACATATGTGCACACACATGTGCACACACACATATGCACATGCATGTACACCCAGCACACAGATGTATAGCACACACCTGTGCACACACAGCACACACACACACCCGTGCACACACACACATGCACATACAGATGGGGCTTACTCAGTGCTTGTTGCATGAACAACTGAATAATGAGTCCATCCCCCACACTGCTCATCACACAATCAATGGCTGCTTCTAGATAAGAACACAACCGTCTGAATGACGAGGGCCTCCCCAACCCGTCTTAGACCCAGACCCCATCCAGCCAGGGTGGGGCACAGCCTGAGGGAGGGCTTCCCTGTGCACGGGAGACTGAGAACCCACTTGGTGGACAAGCGGCCAAGGTCCCTCAAGTCACAGGCAGGCTCTTGGTCTCACCCTCTTGGAGAGTGACCTGAACCCAATGCCTTTTCTGTCACACCCCACTGGGTTTTCCCATCAGTAATCCACGGAGCTGACATGTTGCTGGCACTTTACGGCTCTCAGAGCACCATCCTATCCACGGTACCCTGTGGTCTCCCCAACTTGGCAAAATGGCATTTTATAACGGAGAGAGGTCAGCTGCTCCTCCAGAGCTGCACAGAAAGGAAGCTTGGGAGCTCAGGGGTCCCACCTGTACCCCTTCAGACTGCCCCCTGCTCCTGACATCCCCCAAGATGATGCATACCCTCCCTGCAGCTCAGGGATCCTGCTCCAGCAGCGTCAGAACTGACCACTTTCCTTCCTTCCCTGCCCCACCTCCTGCCTGCTGGGCTTATCAAGACTCCCACAGTGGTTAATTAGACACAGGTGCTGAGCACCCACTGTACATCAGCACTGACAACTATGCAAGGGGACTCAGCACAGTCACAGCTCGGGACTAATTCAGAAAAAATGGATTGTACTTTGGGTGACAGCACACCAACTCCATGATGGCTTCGAGGACCTCTGAAACTCTTCTGTGTGTAGCTGACCTTGGTCTATCACTCTGCAGACTTCCTTAACCAGGATCAGGGCTGAGTGGTGAGGTGAACGGCTCCGTGCCCCCAGCTGCCGGGCTCAGGGCTGAGCAGTGAGGTGAATGGCTCCGTGCCCCCAGCTGCCGGGCTCAGGGCTGAGCAGTGACATAAACAGCTCTGTGCCCCCAGCTGCCAGGCTCAGGGCTGAGCGGTGAGGTGAACGGCTCCGTGCCCCCAGCTGCCGGTCTCAGGGCTGAGCGGTGAGGTGAATGGCTCTGTGCCCCGAGCTGCCAGGCTCAGGGCTGAGTGGTGAGGTGAACGGCTCTGTGCCCCCAGCTGCCGGGCTCAGGGCTGAGCTGTGAGGTGAACGGCTCTGTGCCCCCAGCTGTGAGTGGGAGAGCTGCACTCCTGCAGTGACGCTGTGAGGCTCAGCTTGCTCTAGGGAAGGGGTCTCAGAGCTGCAGCCTGTCGTCTCCCTGGGGGATCTGGGGACCCAGGAGGACCCTCCTCTTGTTTCAGATCTACAGGCCAACACGTATGGGTGGATGGTTTAACAAGAGCAAAGCAGACCGAGGCCCTTAGCCTGTGTCCTCATCCTCTCCTCCTGAGTGTCAGGGACCCAGCAGCTGCCCCCCCACAAATGAACATTTCCCCCTGAGCAGGTGCTGCCGGCATCAGTGGGCAGAGCCCAGCTCTGACAGAGGCCCGGCCAGAATCTGGCTCCTCAACCAGGAGGGACAGAGTCTTCAAATAAAGCAATGTTTGTTTTTAATTATTGAATTAACTGCCAACATCTTTACTCAAATCCCTGCGTTCTGAGGGGAATTTGCGCCAGAGCAAATTATAAAGACGCCGAGCCTGTGTTTCCCCGGTGCTCTTGCTGCGTGGTGCAGCTTGGCCCCCCAGGCACTCGCAGGGCTCCCGGTTGGCTCTAGGCTTACTGCCCGCTCCCCAGCCAGTCTGCAGCCCCCGTGTCAGCCGCACAGAGCTTCGAGGGCTCGGGACTTTTTTTCTGAGTGCCCAGGGGAGCCAGGCTCTCCCTGGCCTCCAGCAGCAGGCCTCAGCCATCTTGACATAGAGCCACAGGAACACACAGTCAGCCTGGACAGGGGCAGGCTCATTCGGTCAGAATCCTGCAGTGTGCCCAGGCCTCGTGGCTAATTCATCTCACGGACACACCATCTTACTCTTCACTTTGAATTAAGACACTCTCACTAAGACTTTTCCCCTCATGGCGTCCAGCCCTGAGCTAGTTCAGCTTGGGGGCCACAGTGGCCCAGGGGTGGACACAGCCCCAGCCCATGTGGCTGATCCAGGCAGGCGTTCCGAGGAGGAAAGCAGTGAAGACCTTGAGAGAGACTCAGAGTCAGGATGAAGGGCCCCTGGGAGGGAGCCTCACAGCTGGCTCAAAGGGCAAGCTGCACCCCTCCCACAAAAACTAGCCTCTGGGAACAGAGAGAGACAGTTCAGATGTCCAGACGATGAATGTGGGGCCCTGCGTCCTGAGTTCAGAGGCTGGACCGGGCCTCTCTGGCTCTCAGGTGAGCTGCTGCCTCCAGGGTGACTCCCCAGCACAGGGCTGGGCCCTCCATGGTCCCTGCCCAACCACAGACAGACTCAGCTCTTCACCTGGGGCCCAAGGCTGAATGGGGGAGTGTCCAGACCAGGGGGGGCTTCAACCCCAGAGGACAGTGGCCCCGTCCAGAGGCAGTTTTGCTCACAAGCACTGGGAGGGAGGGATACTCCTGGCATCTGGCAGCCAGGAATGCCTCCGAGTATGCCATGACAGACAAGACACATGCGATGAACTGCCCAGGGGTGGGCTCCGTGACACACACACCACCAAGCACGCCCTGACAAATGAGATGCACATGATGAACTCGCCAGGGGCCTGCCCAGACCAGAGCCCAGGGGAGGGGCCCCGTGACACACCCTTCCCCAGGCTCAGCATCCACCAGGGGTGGCACGTGCTCCACAGATGGATCTCTACAATTTTGCTGGCCACTGAGGAGTTCTGGACCCCAGGCGAGGAATTTCCTTCCTGGGCAAATTATGATGGTCTGCTGTGTGGAAACCGAAGTCCACCCATAATTGAAGGCAGCTGGCTGAGCCCGGATTATGGAGGGTCCTTGGTGCAGCAGAGGGACAGAGCCCTAGGGCAGCAGCCTTAAGACGCCTGGGCGTCTTTGTATGTCCCCAACACCATAGGCATCACACACATGTGCTCTACACACAGGCATGCACACAGGCTCACACACGCACCACACACGCTACATGTGAACCCACGCGTGCCCACACACGCATAGCGCACTCATGCACGGGCACCTGTGCACACGTACAGACGACACCCCTCTGCACACATCTGGTGTGCACACGCCCACGTGCGCAGACAGCACCCCTCTGCACATGTCCCGTGCACACGTACTCACACAGGCACCTGCACACACCCTGTAAGGAGTTACTCCCACTTCCTCCCGCCCCGCCACCTCCTGGCTCATCCAGCCCGCAAGAGAAAAATGAGCTCAGATTAAGATGTCTTGATGGAATGTGATGTGGCCTCCCCCATTACTCATCTGCGTGTGGCTCCCGCGTGGCGGCGAGGTGTTAGCATTCTGCGCACTCGGTCCCCTGCTCACCCCGATCTTTCACAGTCCTGAACGCGCCTCTTTCATCCCTAATATTATTGCTCACATCCTTGCTGAGCTATTGTGGCGTCCGCTGTCCTTCTGAGGCTGAGATTTTACCAGAGTGAAATGCAAACGACAGAGGCAGATATTTACAGTCCGCACTCGAGGTGGCCAGCCGGGGCTCCGCGGCTTTTATCATCGAAGGGGAGCAGCAGGCCGCCCACTTCTAGAAAACCTCCCAAACTGATTTTGTTTGATCTCTTGGTAACGATTTGATTCAAAGCCTCTTTTCTTATTGTATTTGCTCTTCAGGGCATTTTTGCCCAAGGTGATCACTTTATAATCGTAGGATTATAAACCTGCCTGAATTCACGCGCCTGCCCCTCCACCACAAAGCCAGCCTCAGACACAGCTACTTTAGAGCACGGAGGTCCCCCAGAACCAGAGGTCCCCGAGTCCCGGGCTGTCTCCAAGGTCTGCATTGCTTACAGTAGGAAGTGCCTCCTAAGTCTAACCAGTTTCTCCTGCTTTGGGACTTCCTTCCTCTCTGTGAGAGCCATTCTGCTTGTCAGGCCCCCCTTTGTCAGGGGTCCACCTGCAATAGAGGTCCAGCTCAGAATATCCAGGAGGGTGAGGTAGACAAGCTCATCTGCAGGGGTGCAGAGAGTGTCTCTTCCACGATACCCAGCCCTGGGCTCTGAGCTCCAGAAGGTTCTCCCAGGCCTTCTCAGCTCCCCTGGCCAGCACCACTGCCCAGTCTGGGCCAACACTGCTTAGAACATTCACAAGCAGCCTCGAATCTAGGAATGCTTCCTCCTCCCAGCTCTGAGTTCAGGAAAAAAAAAACTCTAAAATATGAATTATATATTAAAAACTCAGCCGGAGCAATCACAGGCAATAAATAATTCCCAGCTACAGACACATTAGTTAGCTGTACGATTCGCTTACAGGCCAAACCGACCATCTTATTAACAACAGGCAAGAGCAGAGGCGCCGCTAATGTGGAGCTTGAGCCAAGGCGCCACGCTCGGAGGGGCCGTCGTGCTGCCCACCAGAGGTTTCTCCACCACGGTCCCCTGCACGGCAGTCCTCGGGGTGGGCGGCACGGAACAGCCTCCCTCCAGCCCCTGCTCAGGAATGAAGGCACTTAAGGGAACACTGCCCTGCTGACCTCCCAGCTCCTCTGGACACATACCCCAGCCCAACACCTGCTGCTGGAAGAACCCTTCCTCCTGGCGGCAAAGGACTTTCTTAATGAACAAGTAAGAACATTATCGAAATCAGCACAGAAGTGATTTCTGCTTCAATTGGACATTTGTAAGTGTTTCCGGGGGCAGTTTGCTCTTAGACCTATTTTTTCTATGATCTCAATAAACTCGTTGGCACATGGAGGTGGCAAGGTCTTGAAAAACTATTTGCTAAGCACAGGTCAACTTTGAACCCAAATTAGCAGGTATGTCCTGGCCTGGGGCCAGCAGCTGGGTGCTGGTTTGGTCTCTTCGCTCCCTTCCTCTGGCTCAGGGAGGTCTTGGGAAGCATGGGGACAGTCGCGTCTTCACCTTCACTGTCACCTGTGATGGCAGTGTAGCTGCATTTGGCGGAGTGACACCTCACTTGCACGTCTCACCGTCGTGGCTTCTGCCTGGTTTCTCTGTGCCAGGCACGTTGCTGTTTAATGGGCATTGCTTCTGCAAACCTCAGGGACGTGGCAAAGTAACCGTTACTGTTGCTGCCTCCACTTCGCCTACGAATCAGGCGAGGTTGATGTTCTAAGCAGCTAGGATCCCTGCGTGGGGCTGGTGAGAGGAAGCAGAGACGGGACATGCAGCCCCTTCAGCCACTGCCCTCGGCATCTGAACTGTTTTGGAGCCCATCAGCTTCAGTGAGGCCAGCAGGCCAGGCTGCTGATAAGGAAACCACGTTCGGGTGGGTGATGTCGTCTGTCCTGAGGTATCCATCACGTGAAGGGCTGGCCAGGGCGAGGTGTGGGTCAGGGTGGGGCCCAGGTAGCTGACCTGGAGCAGAGCCAGGAGTCATCTACTGAGACAGATGCAGGGGCATTAGCCTTCCTCGGAGCCTGGTCCTGCAAGAAGCTCCATCTTCTGCTCCAAAAGGCAGTCCTCTGGCTGGCAGAGTCTCTACCAGGAAAGCCCCCTCCCCTCCTCCACGCCAGCATGGAGAGGAAATGAGCAGGACCTGGATGGGGCTGCCCTCACGCTCTCTCCCTCCAATTAGGGATCCATTTGGGCCAAGGCAGCCTTGATTTATCTCGGTCTGGAAGTCGCAAGCCCATAATGCACTTGGCCTGCAAAAGAGCCGTGCCCACGGCCCCTGCCTCCGCAGCCCCGCTGGGGGCAGTGCCCAGCTGGGAAGCTCGATAGCAAACATTTTTTTTCCCTTAAGTGAAATTCATGCTGGGTCTATCCAAGCTTTTCTCGGCATTTTAATGCCTTAAAAGCTTCAGCTTTCTCTCTGGGTCAATTTTCTTCCAACAAAATATTAAAATGAAGCCCTGAAAGCCTGCCACTGTGGTCTGAGCGCAGACCAGGCCATCAGAGCCCAAGTGTTGCATCACACCAGCTTAAATATTTAAAGAGATGCTGGGTAGCAAAGAGCTCTGAGGAAATGTGGGGCTGGGGAAGGGCTGCAGGGAGCCAAAGGACATTAGGAGTTTGTCTGAGGATGACAGGAGCCATGTGGGAGGGAGCCGCCTGAGCCCCCCCCGGGAAGCTCCTGACCACAGCCAGGAGGACCAGCCATGGATGACAGGATGAACACCATCTCTGCAGGCCACCCTCCCAGGGCCCCGGCAGGGGAGCCATCATGGCCCTGATTTTACAGATGTTGAAAATGAGGCCCAAAGAGGTTTAGCAACCTGCCTGAAGTCCAATCCCAAACCCCTCTAGGACACCGCGGCATTTGCTTTCGTCTCTGTGTTTTGGGTGATCCCAGGATGGCACTGCTTGGAGGGACATAGGACTCATCAGCCCAAACCCATTGTTCCCTACAAGGGAAACTGAGGCCGAGACTTGTTGAAGGTCACCCAGATTGGTGAGGGTGGGAGGAGAACCTGGGCCAATTTTGTCTCTAAAATTCACTCATTTGCTCCCCTAGCTATTCCTTTTACAGGTGTTTGTGTCACGTAGTCGACCCTCAAGGTACTGAATAAATGTGTGAATGAATAAATGACTCTCTGCTCCGTGTCAAGCACAGTACTGGACACTGGGGACCCTACAAAGGGACGATCATGCTGCTGATCCCAGAGAGTGGAGGGAGGAAGACAGACAGCCCAGCGGCAGGAGCTGCACTCCGGGTCCCCACCCAACTCAAGTTGGTGCTGGGCCCATCTCTGAGCCCACTCGCCTAGGAAGGCCCTGGTCCGGGGTCAGCAATGGGGACTGCCCACACCTGAGCAATGCAAAGGGCTGCTCTGTGTGCACCTGTGTGTGGGCTGCACTGAGACGCCGAGTCTGACCAAGCAGCTCGTACTTCTGGAGCGTCTGTTCCGGTCAGGAATGGCTTCCAGACCCTGTACAGATGAAAGCTGGCAGGTGCCCTGTGGGGGGTACTCATGTGTGTCAAGTGGAGTGGCCACAGGTGGCCCGGACAAAGCACTGTTCCTGGGTGTGTCTGTGTTTTCAGTTGAGGTTAGTGCTGGAACCCATGCACTCAGCAAAGCCAGTCACCCTCCCTCACATGGGCGGCCTCATCCAATTCTCCTCCTCCGTGACAAACTGAATAGAACAAAAAGCCTCACAAAGGGGGAATTTGCCCCTTTTACTTTGCATCAGTGGGTCTGATTGGGACATCGGTCTTCTACCCCTAGACGGGGACTTTCCCTGATCCTCAGGCCTCCTGACTTGGACCAGAACCTGCCACCAGCTTCCCTGAGTCTCCAGTTCGCAGACGGAAGGTTGCAGGACTTCTCAGCCTCCACAGTCAAGGGGCCAATCCCCATGGTAATAAATCTCCATGCCTGGGCAGGGCGGGAGCCTGTGCCTGGGCAGGGGCAGGGCCAGCGGGAAGCAGCCTGTGTTCTCTGCCTGACCAGCGGGCCCTTTCTCACTGTCTTGCCCGCCATGCTCACCCGGTCCCACCTCTTGAGATGCCACCTATCCACTAAGGGATCCCCAGTCTGATGCCCAGGCCAGATCCTTCCAGCCCCTCTCCTGGACCCTCCTCCTGGGAACTCTCATTTCTTCCTCCCACCAGACCCATGCTTGGCCCTCCACACTCCCCAGGACCAAAATATACTCAGGTGCTAACACCGAACAGCTGGGCATCCCCAAGGGTGCCCCCACCTCCTGCCCACAGACAATCGATTAGAACGTCTTTTGAGCTCAGCCTTTAAACTCCATCACCCACCAGCCCATCACAGCTCTGTGTCCAGACCGCCAGCCCCCGTCCAACAACACAGCCGAGATGCCATCAGCTCCCGCCCACTCACTCCAGACTTGGCACCCTGGATCCTCCTGCTCCAGTCAGCAGCAGATCCCCACAAACAGTACACGTCCTGCAGCTCTGGAGTCGAGACAGAAACGGATCTCCTGTGGCCTGAATGCAGGTATCAGTGGGACTGAGCGGCCCAGTCCTAGAGGCGCCTGAGTTCCCTGGTAATCGGCTCCCTTCTCGTTCTTCAGCCACTCTCTGAACTCCACTTCCAATGTCACGTCTGCCCTCCTTTCCCCCCAGCAGAGGTGGCACTTCATTAAAACCACAGCTGCAGACGCAGGAGCCAGAGAAGCAGCAGTAAAGGCAGCTGGTAAGGAGATGCCATAACCAGGCCAAAGGGGCTCCGGAATGCCTCTGTGCGAGGCCTTTGTCACAACAGGATTTGTTCCACACCAGGCAAGAAAAAACATGCTCTGAGAATAAGGCACACCCTCCTTGTATGCCACACTGCCTGGACCCCAACCCCACACCATCACCTGACCCCAACCAAGCACCACCCCAGAGGCCAGCAGGGTGAGCCTCTGCTGTAAATCATTGCCCAGACAGCCAGGGCCGCCAAAAAGTGTGCAGCTGTCTAAGTCTGAGTGTTTGAAGGATTTGATCACCAGGGCCACGTCTGCAAAGCAGCAAGACCTTCGGGCACCCCCAGTGGCCACCCCGCCCAGTCCCCACCCATGGGGCGTGATTGCAGGTTAAACAGCTACTGGAGCTCCCCTGGCTACAGCAGTCCCCCGTCTCCTCAATTGCCTCTCTTAGGTGGGAGCCTGGAAATTTTTCTTCCTTTGAACAATCAATGCTGGCGCCAGCTCTGTTCATCTTTCCCTCCCAAGCTGCCGACACTGGTATTTTGCACAAGTGACTGAGCGTCAACATGATAATGTTCCATTGAGTACAAAAGGCTCCCGCCACCCCTGATTACTACAGAGAAGGTTTTCCAATTGTGCTATTGGCTTAAAAATTGTATTTCACATTACTGGGGTGAAAGGCGCTCCCGTTGCCACGTAATCTGCTGCAAAATACTGTCAAAAATCGATGCGGAAAGCCCACTGAATCTCTGGGCTAGTCTTCATGGCAAGGCACATTTCAGGACAGTAAGAAACTGTCTTCGTCACAAGACAAATAATAATGGCCACATTCCAGAGACCTGTTGCTATCTTCCTGCATGTCCCTTCAGCACTGTCCCTGGAGCAGCTACTATTCGCCAAGGCATAAGAGGAACGGGACATGCCTGGCCCCTGCTTTCCCCGCCAGCCAAGAGAGGGGGCAGCATGGTGGCCAGGGGGCCGCATTGCTTGGGGTTGGATGTGTTTGCTGCTGTGGCCTGCAGACTTGCAGCTGGGACAGGTGCGGGTGGGAAGGACCTCCTTTCCCTGGGGGTGTGAAACAAACCTCTGTGAGCTAACCAGGTTAACTGCCCAGAGGAGAAAAAGGTGTGGAATCTTGCTCCACATCCCCAGGCTTTAGCCAATCTTCCAAACTCTCCACCCCCACTTCTCAGTGTCACCGGCAGACTCCCTCCACCCCTTAGGGGGACTTGTCAACTGAAAACATTGGCTGCATAAATACAGATCTTCCCCCAACTCCCACCCTCTTGGTTTGTGTTCTTGACTTGTAAAATCAAATTCCTGCATTAGCCTTGGAAACCAATTTTTAAAAACCAGCTCTGTACAGCGATGAGCACATCACATCACAAACAACCACAGCCGGCCCATGTTCAAGGTCAGCGGAAGTCATTATAACCAACCCATTTATTTCATAACACACTAATAATTAGCCTGATCAAGAATCTTCACGAATAGGCCAGGAACAGTGATTCCTGCATATATCACAGCACTTTGGGAGGCCCAGGAGGGAGGATCACTGGAGGCCAGGAGTGAGACCAGCCTGGGAGACATTGCCAGACCCCATCGCTATGGAATGCATATTTTTAAAAGATTTAACTGGATGTGCTCTCATACCTGTGATCCCAGCTGCTTGGGAGAGTAAAGTGGTGCCCTGAGTCCTGGGAGTTCAGAGTTTCTGTATCCTTGAGTGACAAGTGTCACATCCTGTTACTTGTCCAAACCCAGGGGCATTTCCAGCATCATGCTTGGGCTGAACATTTGGGGGGCTCGGTCTCCAGCAGATTCACTTCTTTGTCTCATATGGGAAGAATAATATTTCCAGAGCCAAGAACTTCCTGCGTGATTGGCATCTCCTACCTCCCCATCAACCTCATTCTCCAACTTAACAAGTGAATGTCTACCTCAGAGCCACCAACACCAAAAGAGCTGTTGAATAACATGCTGGGATGTGCCAGGAAATTCCATGGAGCGCCTGATGCAGTGACTGGTCCAGCTGGCACTGGAGCAATCCAGGCCTTGGGAGCAGAGTGTGTGCTGCTAGAGTCCAGGGGTTTGGGCAGCTTCTCAGATGGGAAGGGAGGGGAGCTGACCTGCAGGGGACCCACCTGCAATGTTCCCATTTTTCCAGACACAGGCAGGAAGGGGGAAGGCACAGCTACCTTCCTGCGCACAAGGACAGTCATGAGAGGACGCCAGGAGAAACCAGGTGCTGGGCAGGTGGAAGCCAGCGGGAGGACTGGGTGCTGCAAGAAGCCTGGGAGCGCAGGCCCTGGGCTCCACGGCTCTGTCGGGCACGCTCAGACCCCACAAACCTTGAACTCAGGCAGGCTCTGCTTGCCACTGATAGCTGTGGGCCCTGGAGCAGGTTCCCCGCCCTCTCTGATCCTCGGTTTCCTCATCTATAGACGAGGAAGAATAGCAGCTGCCTCTCTGGTGACTGGGAGGACTGGGAAGGTGACAGCCAGGGCCACCAAAAAGTGTGCCAAAAAGTGTAAGAGATGACGGTGGAGACAGTGGTGGTGGCTGACATGAAAACAGATGCTGGACAGGCATGACCTTCAAGGGCCCTCACAGACATGGCCTCTGGTCTCAAGGTTGTTCTTCTGTAAGCACCCACGGGGGCAAGAAAAGCGTCAACTGTCTCTGCTGCTCCCCTTTCCGTAAAAGGATTCGTTATGTAAAATTTGGATTTGATCAAAAGGCCACACTTGAGGACCGGGAAGGCCACCTGTTCCCCACCCGTGGGAGACACGGAGAGGTTGCACAGCTGAGGCAGGAGCCAGGCCTGCCCCGAGCACCGTCTGACTCTATCTGCAGCCCCCAGACTCTGTCCCCACAGCAAGTCTATTGAAGGGCATCTTGAACACTGAGACCAGCACTGTCCATCTGAACTCTCTGGACCCAAACACAGAGACCAGTGCTGACCAACAGCCGACCCTGTGCCGATGGAGATGTGCAGGTCTCTGCTGTCCAGGATGGCAGGTGGGAGTCACACGTGGCCCATGAACTTTGGAAGTGCTGTCAGTGCCACAGGGAAGCCACATCTCTGATTGTATTAACTTTTGATTAATTTAGATTTAAGAAGAGACATGCAGTGACCCACCAGGCTCCAGGTGTCATCGCGGGATAATCGATCCACCCCAGGCCCACGGGGGAGGTTTCACAAAGAATCTGCTTGCTGGCAGCAGGACCCAGTAGCACAAGGCGGCCTCTGCAGGCCATGGAGCCCACAGATCCCAGCTAAGACCAGCCACCAGGTGACCACATCTGAGCACAGAGAATGTCTGCCCAGCTCTGGGCCTCAGGAAGCTGCCAGGCACCCCGGTGGGCTCAGGTTTGGGGAGACAGAGTCATCCTGTGAGGTGGAGGCAGTGCACACAGAGGCCAAGGTGGGGCCTCCAAGGGCAACACGCTGGCTCTGGCCTAACTGCCTGTGCCTGACCAGTGTCCCTGGGCAAGAGCCTCTGGTCCATCTGCACAGTGGAGGCGAGCAGGGCACCTGCTGTGGGGCTGCTGCGGGGACAGATTTGGGGGAGGAACCAACCGCTGGCCCTCCGCTTCCTCATGCTGCCCAACTGCCACCCACAGCCACCACAACCCCAGGGGCAAAGGTGGCAGCGGTGGGCTGGCAGGCGGCCCTGCCACATGGCACCCACTCTGGCACCCAGGGACTCCCAGGAAGGTTAAGCCATAAACTCCCTTTCTCAGCAGCAGCTGCTGGGAGGAGGGCGTTGCCATGGCAGCGGCATCTGGCCTCCTCGAGCTCTAGAGGGAGGACAGTCACAGAGATGCCGCAGGACCCCAGACCACACCTCCTGTGCCTTCACCGACGAGCATGTGTGGGGGCCACGGGAGGAGGATGACAGTGTTTTAAAACTTGTCGAGACAATCCTTTCAGGATTTGTTGCCGGCTCTTGAAACAGCACATAGAGCCTGGTTTTGACTGTTTTGTTGCCAAAAGGCAACATCAGACGCTTGGCAGTGGGACAAATGGAAGGGCCAGGTCGGCCCAAACTGCAGCGCCAGCCACACTCTGGAAGGCCTGAGGCGGCAAGGGGGCGGCTGTCAGCACCAACACTCCGAGCTCGGACGCCCCACCCTGGCCATGGAGCTCCTCGGAGAGGACTTGGGGGACTTGTGGTGAGCTTGCATCCTTGTGTCGAGCACCATGGGTACTCAGGAGCATCCAGAATGCAAACACTTGTGTATTCGGTGCCTGCATATACACATGAGTACACAAACACACAAACACACACACAAGGAGCATCGACTCACAGGACGCAGAGCGGCCCTGCACTCCAGGCTCTGTACCAGGCACCAACCTCAGGGCCTGTGACACACGTGGCTTCATGGAACTGCCATCGGTGGGGGACAGAGATACCAGGAAGCTCCTACAGTGCAGGGAAAGTCCTAAAATAGGGGCTGCATGGGCTGCATGAGCAGAAAGGACGGGCGACTCACCTCACCTTCGTGCAGAAAGGGAGATGCCAGGAAGGCTACCTGGAGGAGGCAGCACCCAAGATGAACTCTGGGTAAGGCCTCTGCTATAGGAAGCAGCAGCATCACAGGGCTCCTGCAGCCAGGACCTGACCAATCTCAGTCTCACCAATTAATTGGGGCCACAAGTTCAGTGCAGTGAGGAAGAGGTAGGAAGAGGGTGCATCCTGGGGCATCCCAGCAGGAGGAGGTTGGGGTGCAGCCCAGGAGCATCTACAGCCCCCAAGAGGGGTGCAGCAGCAGCTAGGCCCCTAGGAGGGGTATGGCAGTGGTGAGGTGTACACCTTGCATTTGGATACTATCCCTGGCTGCTGTTGGGGTCCAGGTGTCCAAAGGCTGGGATTGGAGCTGAGGCTAGGTGCAGGCTGTGGCTGAGATCCTCTAGGGGACACGATGGCAGGCACTACAGTGGTCTCTGCAGGTGTGTCCTGCATGCTGGCTGTCCAGTGAGCTAGAGGGTTGGGGCCCCTGGGGGAGCTGAGAGAGCCAGCCAGAAGTTTAGGGTGCTGGCACAGACACAGTGGGAAGCATGAAAAAGAGACCTTGGGACACGGAGCCAGAAGGCAGCGGGGACTTCCTTCTCTGAGTCTGGCTGGATGTGGGGCGGGTGGGCAGGCTGGTGAGGTGAAGGACTAGGTCCCCAGACAGTCTGGGAGGAAAGTCAGATGTCGGGGTGGGAGATGCTGCGGACGCGCCTTCCCAGTTTTCCCCACACACAGATGTGCTTTTTCCTTTCTCATCATCACAGGATCGTGTTTTCTGGTGTTTCAAAGGCTGTTCTTTTAGAGGAATATCGTCCATCTCCCAGGCACCTGTTGGCACCTCACAGGTTATCAGTGAAGGTAATGAATGATGAGACGAGAAAGGGAACCCCTCCTCCTTCCACTCCCCTGCAACGGCGGCTGCCCTTCCGGGTGCTCCGTGCTCTGGCCGCCCCTCTGCTGGGGGCCTTCACGCTCTTTCCAGGTTTCCTGCTGTCTCAGACTTGCTCAGCGGATGTCTCAGTGGCCACATCTTTGCCCACCTCTCAGATGAATGGGTCACAGGACGGTCGCTACCCACGTTGCCCAGTGGCTGTGGATACCAGGCTGAATCCCAGGGCCCTATGCAGCTGTGGCCTGAAGTGACACCTTTCTGAGATGAAAGCAGGTGACGGGGCTCAGGACATGGTGTAGGAAGCAGCTTGTATGCCTGCCACCTCCAGTCCCCAGGCACGAGTGTGCACACATTCACACACACATACACACACATAGAGCCTGTGAGTGTTCTCAGCCTGACCGACAGGACAGCTCTGCCCGTCCTGCCACACTTTCCCTAAGAGGTTTGTACTTTCATTCCCCTCATTTTAGAGGGAAACTGAGACATAGGAAACTCACCAGCTGGTCAGCATGGGAGGGCCCTTGGAGCCTTCAGGACGCACCCTCATGCCTCTCCGGGCAAGTCTCTTCCCCAAACTAAGCTCCCACCCCCAGGCCTTTTTCTCACCTCTTCTCCCAAATTATCCTTTGCCGTAGAGATTTCACCCGACTCTGTGTGCGGACTGTGGGGGAAGCAAGAGAGGCAGAGGCTGGACAGAGACAATGCCCCAGCAAGCTCTGACCTCCCAGGGCAGGCTCCGGCCCACGGGGATCCAAGGGGCTGGCAAGGCAGGGGCTTCCTCTCCTTGCTCACATTCCCACCACCTTGGCCCCTCACTCATCTTCCAGGTCTGTACCGTCCTCCCTGAATCAGCAGGTTGAACCGGGCGCTCGCAAAGTCTTCTTGCTGCTCCTCCACTGTGTGAGCCAAGGGTGCCCAGGGTGGGAGATGGTAATTAAGGCTGATAAGGAAGGAATAATGCCAGGGAGGACAGGCAGGGATGGGCCTGGCACCCAAGGTCCAGCGCGACAAAGCGACGCTCCCTCTGCCCGCATTTCTGGTGCAAAGGGGTGCCATGAGTTAGACTCAATGGGCTCCCACTGGGCTATTTGACATACCACCTGCGGCCTGGGAGGGAGGCCCCACCTTCTCTGCAAGAGCATCCTGCAGGTCCCTAACTTGAAGGGCCTGCCCAGGTCACCATAGCCCTCCCAAAGCCAGGCTAAAGGGGCTCACAGGCAACTACTTCTCCCGGACAGACGGGCTCGGGGCTAATTCCTTTTCTGAGTGGCAGCTGCATGTCCAGCCCCACATGGCCAGCATCTCATTACACTTCAGAAACACCCGGGAGCCACAGACCAGGAGGAGTCCCCGAGCACAGATCTGACGGCCACACAAGGAACCCCTGCACTGACCGGTAGAAAGACACACAGCCCAAGGGAAAGCAGGCACAGGCCTCGGAGAGAGACCTGATGAAGGGAGGTTCAGGGATGGGCCATGCACTCGTGAGAAACGGTTCAGCATCACCGGGCACCAGGGAAATGCAAATGACCCCTCCATGCGACCCATGGCTCACGCACAGGATAGCTGGCGTCAAAGGCCCAATGCAACGATTGTGCTCGGGAAGCAGTCCGACCTCTCGTAAGGTGGCACAACTGCACTGGAAAAGCACCAGTGGTGCTTTAGCCTGGCTTTGGGAGGTCTGGGCCTCAGTTTTCCCATCTGCAGAGAGGGCTATCTGTGTTACTCCGTGTCTTTGTCCTGTGACCTGAGGCTGACACCCACGGATTTTGAAAACAGGTGACCCCTGAACGTGATCTCTCTGGGGCTGGCCATCCATCTGCAAGATGGGCAGTTCGAGGCAGGTGATCTCCAAGGCTCCCTCCTTCAGGGTCTGCCCTCCAGGACTCCCCGGATCTCAGCAACGGTCCTCGTCATGGGCAGACCCAGGAGCCCCTGGCCAAGCGAGTGCAAACAAGCCCCATTACTGCCTGTTCTGCAGCCGTGACCTTGGTGGCATAGGCCTCTCCTCTGCACTGTTTACCCCCCTTGGATTAGGACTAATTTAATGTGCTCTCCAAGTGATGCAAAATGACTTTGCTTTGGAATGAACGGCCTCATCAAAACCTTGTTGCTGTATTTAATCTGGAATTAAACTGTTTGATGTTGGAGATCTGGTGTGAGCACTTCATGAAAGATTGATTGTTTTCCTTCATGAGGCTACGATGACTAATTGTTCAGTGTTGTTTTATAAATGGTGCAGGAGGAAAAGCTTATTAAAGACATAGCACAATCCCCAGTGCCCCGATACGGGCAGCATTAGCCGAAGCCTATACCACTGCGGGAGGTGGGGGTGGAGGCTACCCCAGGGGAGTCCTAGGCCCCTCACATCCACATGGACACGCAGGTTCACCCAAACGGTGTCAGCTGTTGAGCTGCGGCCTCTCTGTGCCTCATGCACCCTCTGTGTGTGCCGTGGGGTGAACAGGGTTCCCCAATACTATTTTCCTTAAAAAGAAGCAGGACATTAAGCTTTGTCAGCAGAAGGCTTTGGGGGCGGGAGGAGGCTTTGGGGGCCCTCCTGTGGCTCTAGTCCCAGCCAGGGGATGGGAAGGTGAGGACAAGGACCACACTGGAGCCCACTTCAGCCACAAACCCAGAACATGGACCCCCTGAGACCTTCCTGCCTCAGCCTGCTCCTGTTAAAACCTTCTCAATGCAGAAACCAGAGCCCCCAAATGGCTCGATTGACCACGCCTGCTCTCAGGGGGCTGCACCCCTCCAACTTGATCTTCCCTGGATACATCCTGGCCGTAGGCGGCCACACAGAGTTTTCTTATATTCTGGTTACTCCTGTATCATAGTTAATAATTATTTATATTAAACTCCCCCCTTTAACATTCTATGTGGTTTCTGTCTCCTAATTGAAGCCAGACTACTACAAAAACAATCAGCAAACCTTTCTAAGCACCTAATATGTGTGCTCGGTCCACATTAGGTGGGGCAGCAACAGATACAGGGGGACAGATCCATCCAACCCCGGAAAACCCTTCCTGGCACCTGTTATCCGTGAGCTGCTGCTTACAGTGCAGACAAACGGTAAAGGCCAAAGTGGTGCCTCTGCCGAGGAGCTTCTGATTGCATAGAGGTGGGGAAACCGGCCTCTGTGAGCCAGCCCTGCCGAAAGAATCCAAGAGGATGCTCAGCGTTGGCCCTGGGACTCTGCCTTATCCAGGGTAGGCTCCTCAGAGCTGCAGCAGGGGATAGGTTCTGTGACACGGGGACCCCAGTTAGGTCTTCCCTAGGTTAGGAAAATACTGGTTAAACAAAAAGAAGCCAATCACCATTCTGCAGATCCTAGAATGAATGAGTGTGCATTGTGGTCCTCGGGAGAAAGTCCCATGAGGCACCGTCCATACCTACTCTCCTAGGAAACAGTTCTCCCTGTAGTATCCATGAGCATCTCGCTGACCACAGCCCTGCTTATCATTGACAGACGTGGGAAATAAAATAAAGTACCATGTGCTTCATCAAAGATCACAAGAGCTGCCAGGGAAGAAAATGCTGCATCTGCCCTCTCATGTTATGTACACGAGGCCTGCAAATTAACTGACAATAGACAGGTTAACAGGAGAAAAAGAACACAAATTTTACTGATATTAACATCCATGGAAGTTCACAGAAAAAAGAAGCAAAAGTCAAAGAAGCAATCAGCTTCAAGGACTCTTCTATCAAAGGAAAGGAGGGTTGGTCTTCTAAGGATGATAAATTGTGAGAAAGTGACAAGGAAATATATGGAATAAACCAATGGAAGATAAGGGTGCCTCTGGTAGGGGCCATCTATGCAGACTGGTGCCTGCTTTGGGTCTCCAGTGATCAGAGTTGTTCTCCTCACCCTGGTATAGCAGAGAGGCAACATCACAGAGGGAGAAAAGCCCCGCTTTTAGGCAGAAGGTAGGAAAGAAAGAACTGTGCCTGAACCTATTGATTCCCAATTGTGTTCAGCTCAAAATAATCTTCATGCCAAGGTGGCATATTTTGGATGACATATTATGATCCCCTTCTGGGTCCAAAAAGGGGGCATTTACCCTAAAAGCCACATAATCAGAGGCAGTTGTTCAGGGCAGGGCAGCAGTGGGGTTTTTGATGCTGAATTCAGTCAGACAGGTCAGCACCAGGTTTACCCCTGGCTGTGCCTATCGGTGAAAAGGAACAGAGGGACGAGCCAATGATCAAATAGTAGGAGCTGATTAAATAAAACGGGGTACATGCGAGTGATGGGCCCCTCTGCTGCCTGGCGAACGTGCTGCGGGAGCTGATGGCAGGAGGGGCAGGCTGTGGCCTGGAGACTGGAAGGGCAGCTGCACACTCTGCTAGACAAGCCCAAGGCAGGAGAGACAGAGACCTACTGGTGTGTGTACAGGGGCCCCACGATTGGGGCTCACTTTGGTGTCATCTGCAGCACCCACACTAACTTACTTACTTCTCTGCTTGGACCCAGAGGGCAGCCTGAATTCCTTTGCTATTAGGTGCCTCTGAAAACATGGCAAAAATTACAAACGACACCACTGTGGCAGGTTCCCACCCCAAACGTGATCGATTCAAGTGTAAAGTTTAAGCAGCCCCCCCACCTCCTTGAGGTTATCCAAGGTCAGTGTCAGGAGCCCACAGAACATGTGAGATCACGTGGTCACCAGTTCAGTGGCTGCCCAGCCCACCCTGGGGACCCCCACAGAAGCACTGCCTCTGGTCATGAGAGTTCCCTTCACTATAGAGAAGTCAAAAACGTAGGCATTAAATCTGCAAATGTCTCTGCATTTTGCTCTCCTCCAGGGCGTGGCCACAGAGGGTACACACTGGCTCCAACAGTCTCTGGGAAGTGGGTCTGGGCTCAGGGACACCCTGCCCCCACCCAGTGAGGAGGGGGAGAGAAGGGCTGCACCTTATCTGCCCAGCTTAGCTCTGGAGCTGCCTCCAGGACAGGGCATCTATTAGACACTAGCCAGTCCCAACTTCAGGTAGGTAAAGGCCCCTGAGCCCACTGGGTCCTGCAGGCAGAGATGATATTGAATCAGGTTTGCTCTGCCTGTGCACAGCAAGCCAATCACAGGGACGATGGGTTTTGCAAAAGAGAAAAGATTCTTTTCACAGGACTGCTGAGCAAGGAGACAGGAGACCAAGTCTCAAATCCGTACCAAGAACAAAGCTTGGGGATACTTAGGGATAGAAAGCAGGTGGTCTGAATATGGGAACAGTGGCTGATGGAGCAAGGGAGAGGTAATCAGTTTCTGAGTGAACACGAATGAGCTACATGCCTCTTCATAGGACATGGTGTAGAAAAGGGCGGTGTTAGCATGGTCTGAGGGAGGACCTCTGACATCAAAAGGTCACTCCTTGGGCACACATGCAGGCCACTTGAAGGGTCAGTGGTCTCAACCAACTTGAACTGGACAAGAGCTACCGCCCCCCAGTTCCTAAGAAACAAATTTCAGCACCAGTTACTATAGTGACCCACAGTCAAGCGTTATCCATAAGGAAGCTTGTGGGAGTATGGCCCTGTATCATTTGGTTACATGATTTGCCAGGGGTAACTTCATGATCGACTAGAAATAAGAAATGAAAAGCGAAGCGGGTTAAACTTGGCGGCTTAATCTGTTTAGCCCTTGGTTTCAGAGGCACCCAAGCCCACCGTGGGCAGGGGCTTGCTAAGGCCACCCGACAATCAGCAGCAGCCTGGAGCCAGCATGATGCTCCTCTGTCTTCCCAGCCTCTCCACAGCCTCTCATGGTGCCCTTGGAGACCCTGCAGTCACGGGGTGAACACAAGGTTCACACAGGTGCAAGACAAAGCTGGGCTGGGGTGCAGGGCATGGCCACAGACCAGCGGCTTCCCTCCCAAGAGGGGGCCCTCGGATGAGGGCCAGGGGGCCTTACTCATCCCCACCCCCGTGCTAGTCCTGCATGGAGCGAACAGTGTTTGCTGCATGACTGAGTGAGTCTTGCTTTCTACTGCAGGGGAGGAAAAGCTTCTTCCTACCCTACTAGGTTCTGCAGCTGGGCCTGAGACTTAAATTCACGTAAGACAGATTAACGGGGAGAAGCAGGCACATGTTATTTAATATTTGTCACAGGCTTATAAGGAAAATGAAGATCCAAAGAAGCACTTAGAACTGAGAGCTTGCATGCGTTTTAAACAAAGAAACAAGAAATGTGTGGGGCCAGGACACGACAGGCTGGAGGCAGCACCTCCTGGGCAGAGACCAGGAAATCCCGGGGGTTGAGGAAGAGCAGGGCTGTCGGGATCACATCAGCGACTCCCAGGCCTCGGCGACAGGACAATCTGCTCCTCCAGGACAGAAGGGCACCTTTCTCTCGGGGAATTCTATGACTGCTTTTTAGGTAGAAAGAGGAGGTCAGGAATCCTTTCTGCATTTGTCTCTCCGGAGCCATCAGCTCAACTGGCTGTGCCCTTCAATACACATAAACTAAAAATAAAATCCTAAGTCCCCCACCAATGACTGAATGAACCCCCTCTGGGCCAAGGGGACCCCAGAGAAAACTTGAAACTGAGTCCCTGGTCATAAAAGGTCTGACATGTCTTGTTATGCCCCCTCCCTTTTGGAGTTTAGACACAACTGAGGAGTATCACCATTAAAATAGAGATATTAGGACCAAAAAAGCAGACTCCTTGTGACAGTAAGATACTAAATTATTAACGGGACATAAGGCCACACGGGGCAAAGTTTAAATCACCTGCAAGCCTTCAATTTACTTAACCTATCACTTGAGTCAGTCTGCTGTGCCTTATCTCTGATTAGCCACTTTCTTATCTTAATCTAAAACATCCCAAGCATTTATTTATTTATTTATTTATTTATTCACTTATTTATTTAGAGACAGAGTCTCACTTTGTCACCCTGGGTAGAGTGCTGTGGCAGCATAGCTCACAGCAACCTCCAACTCTTGGGTTCCAGTGATCCTCTTGCCTCAGCCTCCTGAGTAGCTGGGACGACAGGCATGTTCTACTATGTCTGCCTAGTTCTTCTATTTTTAGTAGAGACAGGGTCTTGCTCTTGGTCAGGCTGGTCTCAAACTCCTCAGCTCAAGCAACCCACATGCCTTGACTTCTCAGAGTGCCAGGGTTACAGGTGTGAGTCACCATGCTTGGCGAATTCCAGGCCTTTAGACAAATCTTCATTTCTTTAACCAATTACACATCAAAGAATCTCTGAGCCACCTGTGACCTGAAGGCCCTGCTTAAGATGCCCCACCTATTCCAGCCAGACCAATATGAACCTTCCATGCAATTCCTGTCTTCCTAAAATGTATAAAGCCACATATGGTGCATCTTAGTAGGGTACTGGTGAAACTTATTAAATGTAGAGTATCAATGTCTTTATATAGTGATTAAGAAAATGCTATGAGGGCTATCTCTCACAGTACGATCAAAATGTTTCTGATTGTATATGAAGCACATTCTGACCTATGATTGCACCAATGTGCACAATTATGAATTAATAAAATTATTAAAAAAAAAAAAAGGAATGAGGAGCTTAGGGCCAAAGAATGGCCAGCTTCTCCTGCACCTTCAGGAACCAAGGGTGTGAGAGAGAAGAAGCTGCTCAGCTAGCAGGTAGGCTGAGTAGGTAATGAGTGTGCTCAGGTAACCAGAAGACAATAAATATTTTTTAATTAGAAGTTTTATTTTTTAATTTGTGAGAAATATTAACCATTAGCCCTTGCAACAGGTTACTTTTTGGTGGACACAACTCTGCTGTGAGAACCATTTAGGGTGTAAACCTTCCACAACAACTTCAGAACCACAGTTCTTTTTTCCAGACACCCCAGGACCCCAAATATATACACCAACTTTCATTGAGCCAAATGCCAACCCCTGCTACATAATGACAACATGATAATTTGAGGTTCACTCTAACCCACATTATCTTTTGGTAGCTCTCAGCCTCATCTGCTATTTCTGTTTTAGACTTTTCTGTCTTTATTCTCTGAGTTCTCGACTTTTTTACTTTTTGCTCTTGTCTTTTATTTTTCCATAGGTGGTGTGGCCTTTATTTTAATTATTTATATTTTGTATATGCATTAGAATAATTCTTTTGAATTGTTTAATACTTTATAATACACAGAAACATGCATGGTAATTTTTCTTTTTTAAAATTTCCTACAATTCTTTCTTTCTTTTTTTATTGTTGGGGATTCATTGAGGGTATAAGATGTGTCACACACTGAGATCCCACCCCCCCTTCTCTCTCTCTGCTCTTCCTTTACCCACCCACACTGACTCATTCATTGTCCTCACATCAAAGTTGAATACATAGGATTCATACTTCTCCACTCTTGTGATGCTTTACTAAGAATAATGTGTTCCACTTCCATCCAGGTTAATACAAATGCTCTAAATTCTCCATTTTTTAATGGCTGAATAGTATTCCAAGGTATACATGTACTACAGCTTATTAATCCATTCCTGGGTTGGGGAGCATTTAGGTTGATTCCACATTTTGGTGATTGTAAATTGAGTTGTGATAAACAGTCTAGTGCAAGTGTCCTTATGATAATAGGTTTTTTTCCCTTCTGGATAGATGCCCAGAATTGGGATTGCAGGATCAAATGGGAGGTCTTGCTGAAGTTCTTTGAGGTTTGTTTCTCCATACTTCCTCCTGAAAAGTTTGTATTAGTTTACAGTCCCACCAGCAGTATAAAAGTGTTCCTTTCTCTCCACATACTTTTTGCTCTTGTCTTTACTGAACTTCATGCTGTTAGTTTCTGATTATTTGTCCAATTTGTTTTGAGGTCATTTTCAATTCTAATTGCATCCCCTATGGCTTTAGCCTCCATTTTAAATTCAGTCTCATCTATGAACTTAATGAGCGTGCTGTTGCAGCAGTGAAGTCACAGATGACCATGTTAACTAGAATGAATCCAGGACTCAGCCCTGTCAAAAGAAATGTATGTGCAGGTGCTTTAAGTAAGTTCAGTTTAGAAAGTATAAGCTGCCCCAACTTCATCATCTGGGATTATTCTGGTAGAATTTCTTGACATTTTCTGCAATACAAGGTTGTATCTCCACATAATTGAAATTAAATAATCAAAGCAATTATTCAACACAAAACTTTGTTTTTTATAAAAAATTCATGATTTTGAATATGAACGTCACTCCTTCTTTTACCTTTATTCCCTGATAATCAATCCTGTGCTGCCTGCTGAAGGAGCTCCAGGTGGGGGGCAAGGGGCTACCTTCTAGCTCCATCTCTGCCACGCAGCACATGACCTCGGGGGAGTCACCAAACCTCTCTCAGCCCAGACTTTATCCTTGCTAGTAAATGAAGGGCTTCTATCAGATGACTACAAATGTACCTTCCCGATCCAAGAAGCTGTGATTCTTTCTTGATTAAGGGTCTAATTATTCTCAGTGGCAAATTACTACACACTTTCTTTGATTATAAGCTTTCCCATGACACTTATATATAATAGGATCACTTTGAACTCATTTAAGAAGTAAAGGTTAGACTAGCTATGCATATTGTCTAGAATTTATCTGCAAAAAAATGCATGTCTGTTTACTTATGTTCTCTTTCTCCATATACTCTCAAATAGTTTAATGCTAGTTATGCATGACAAACTCTGATGACTGTCATTTTCTTGTGACATCACCATCTAGCAGTATTCTGTTTCAGAATTCTCACTTGAGAAGTGAGGAGACTGAAACCCAGACAAGTCTAGTGACTACCCAGGGTCACAGAGCTGGCTTTCGGTCAAGTTGGAGCCGACACTTGGGCTTAAGGACACAGAGTCCTGGCCTCTTTTTACTATGGCATGATCCCCTGGCTACCTAATTTACTGTTTGAACTCAGCACATGTCACAAAAGAATATACTGTTAACGATGGCCACAATTGATTAAAACACCTCACCACACAACGGAGGGCTGCCTCTTTCTTAATGATAAATGACCATCAATTCAGGCCCCGAAGACAAATGTTATTCTACATTTTCTTATACTGAAGATATATAAATAATTTTCTTTTGGAAATAAAGGAGGTCAGACAATTAAGTTAGCAAACCCATCTTAGGGAAGTGCTACCTACCTCACTGTTGAATATCGCTATGGTCATCTTTGAGGTCCTTCCCTTGCAAAGTTATGCACTGATGCCACTGCCTCGTCAGTCTACCTTTCAAAGCCATTTTGGAACTCTTTTTCTGGAATGACCATCAGAGGTGTCGTCGTACAAGATCTGACAATTAAGTTTGCAAACTTATCCTAGGAAAAATGCTACCTGCCCCATTGCTGACTATCCCTATGGTCACCAGATGGCCCAGGGTGTACTTTGAAGGGGACCATGGTAATAGTCAGCAATGAAATACGTAGTACTTTTCCTGGGATGAGTTCACAAACTTATTTGGCAGGCTGTGTATAAAGGCTGTTTTCTAAAAGATGTTTGCCTCTAAGTCTGAAAAATAATCATAGTTTTTAAAAAGTCAAATTCTTACTACCAGGCATACCTGAGAGATATCATGGGTTTGATTCCAGATCACTACAATAAAGCAAATATCACGATAAAGCAACACACCCAAAGCTTTTGGTTTCCAAGTATATTCATGTTATATTTGCACTAGCCAGTGTGAAATATCATTATGTCTTTAAAAAATAATACATATACTTTAATTTAAAAATACTTTATTGCTAAAATTTTTAAGGATCATCTGAGCCTCCAGCATGCCATAATCTTTTTGCTGGTTCAGGGTCTTGCCTCGATGCTCATAGCTGCTGACTGATTGGGGTGGTGGTTGCTGAAGATTGAGGTGAGGGTGGCAATTTCTTAAAACAAGACAATAACAAAGTTTGCTGCATCAATTGATTCTTACATGGAAGATTTGTCTGTAGCATGTGATGCTGTTTGATAGTATTTTACCCAGAGCAGAACTTCTTTCAAAATTGGAATCAGTTCTCTCAAACCCTGCTGCTGCTTTATCAACTATGTTTATGTAATATTCTAAATCCTTTATTGTCATTTCAACAATGCTCAGAGCATCTGCACTGGGAGTAAATTCTACTTCAAGAAACCATTTTCTTTGCTCATCCATAAGAAGCAACTCCTAAAAGTTTTACCAGGAGATTACAGCAATTCAGTCACATCTTCAGGCGTCACTTCTAATTCTAGTTCTCTTGCTATTGCCACCACATCCACACTTACGTCCTCCACTAAACTCTTGAACCTCTCAAAGTTACCCATGAGGGCTGGAATCAACTTCTTCTAAACTCCAGTTAATGCTGATATTTTGACCTCCTCCTATGAATCGTGAGTGTCCCTAATGGCATCTGGAGTGGTAAATCTTTTCCATAAGGTTTTCAATTTACTCTGCAGAGAAATTACTATCTATGGCAGCTACAGCCTCATGAAATAAATTTATTAAATAATAAGACTTGAAAGTTGAAGTTACTCTTTGATCCATGGGCTACAGAATGAATGTTATATTCTCTGGAATTAAAAAACATTAATCACCTTGTACATCTCCATTAGAGCTCTAGGGTGAGTAAGCACATTGTCAATGAGCAGCAATATTTGGAGGAAATCTTTTTTTTTTTTCTGAATAGTAGGTCTCAATGGTAGATTTTAAATATTCAGTAAACCATGCTGTAAACAGATGTGTTATCATCCAGGCATTGTTGTTCAATTTCTAGAGCACAGGCAGAATAGATTTAGCACAATTCTGAAAGACTCTGGGATTTTCTGAATAGTCAGTGAGCACTGGCTTCAATTCACAGTCACCAGCTGCATGAACCCCTTAATGAAGAGAGTCAGCCTGTCCTTTGAAGCTTTGAAGCAAGGCCTTGACATCTCCTCTCTAGTTATGAAAGTCCTAGATAGTCTCTTGTTCCAAAGCAAGCCTGTTTGATCTGCATTGAAAATCTGTTCTTACTGTAGCCACCTTCATCAATTATTTTAGCTGGATCATCTCAATGACTTGCTATAGCTTCCACATCAACACTTGTTGCTTCACCTTGCAATTTTATGTTATAGAGATGGCTTCTTTCCTTAAACCTCATTAAGCACCCTCTGCTATCTTCCAGCTTTCCTTCTGTAGCTTACTCACATCTCTCAGCCTTCATAGAATTAAAGAGAATTAGAACCTGGCTCTGGATTAGGCACTGGTTTAAGAGAATGTTGTGGCTAGTCTGATCATCTATCTAGACCACTCACACTTTTTTTTGTATCACCAATAAGGCTGTTTCCCTTTTTATCATTTGTACATTCACTGGACCAGAACTTTTAATATCCTTCAAACTTTTCCTTTTCATTCACAGTTCAGTTAACTGTTTGCCCTAAAGGTTCTCACTTTTAGGCTACCTATGGTTTTGTCATGCTGTCTTCACTAAGTTTAGATAGTGCAAATCTTTCTTGTACTAGAACACTTAGAAGCCGTTGTAGCATCAATTGGCTTAATTGCAATATTGTCATTTCTCAGGAAATAGGGAGGGCCCAGGAGAGGGAGAGAGACAACAGCTGTTTGGTGGAGTAGTCAGAGTATGATGTCTTGTGTGGGACAGTTTGAGGAGTCCCAAAACAATAATAATAAGAACATCAAAGACCATAACAGATGAAATAATAGTGAAAAAGCTAGACATATTATAAAAATTACCAAACGTGACACAGAGACACGAGGTGAACATGTGCTACAGAAAAAATGCCACCAATAGATTTGCTTGACTCAAGGGTGCTGCAAACTTTCCATTCGTAAAAATACCCAAATTTTCCAACTGCCATAAAGCAAAGTGCAATAAAATAAGGCCCTTGTACTGATTTCTTCAGAGAAATGATTTCTTTCTCATCTTCCTTCTTCTACTTTTTATCTCCTCAAACCCCACTTTTTCATTCTCTTCCCATTTGACACTGAATTAGGCCTCCAGACAGGAGAAGAAGCGACGTCAACAGCTCCTTCCCTGATCTCCCATAACATTTCTCCCATCCACGTCACTGATTTCTCTGCTTCATCTGAATTTTCCTGCAAGGCAATTTCTGCATAAATAAATGTTTAAACAACAGAAAGAAAAAGGGGGAGAATTGAAAGACCTAGCTGTGGAATCTGGGAAAGAGTAAAGGGGAAGAGAAAGAGCTGAAAGGAATGAAGAAAAGAAATCCAAAGGCATCATTTCACCTCAGAAGTTTATATTCTTCTAGTCAGTCACCTTAGGACACTGAAAGCTTTGCTTTTTAACTTCCCAGACAGTGCTCGCTGATTAAAAGAAAAAAGAAGAAGAAGAAGAAAAATGGAGTGTTCTGCAATAGCTGCTACGTGGAACAAAAACCAAAAACCTGATACAGCAGCAGCAGAGCATGAACGGTTACTGATGGGATATTCCTCTACATGAAATTGCAGAACGTAATTCAAAGAAATATATGTAATGTTTCTCACAACAGACAGAGGTAGCTGCCCTCTGCTTGCTCAGTGCTTCCTTTATCACCCATTTCTCTCCCTCCAAACTGCATCTACTGTTTTTGACTCTTGTTTAAAGTTCTCAGAACATCTGCCTCAGGCTAGCTCCCATATAGGAAGAAAGGAACTGAGATTCCTTTCAGATGGTTTATATACGTTAGCTCACTGAATCCTCGCCATAACCAATAGTGGCAGATATTACTGCAGTGACTATCCCCAAGGTGATTCCTCTGAGTTACTACCTTGTGACTTTCTTCTAAATAATAAAATGTGGCAAAGGTGATATGATGCCCCTCCCACGACTGTTAAGTTATATCAGATTTCTTCTTAACAGACTAAAGGGAGAGATTCTTCTGCTGGCCTTGAAGAAGCAAACAGTCATGTTGTCAACTGCCTGTGGGGAGGTCCACATGAGCTGAGAGTTGTGTTTGGTCTCTAAAAGTTGAGTGTGATCTCCAGCCAACACTCAGTAAAAACCTCAGTCAAACAGCCATAAGCCATTCTATTAGCCATTAGAATTCTGCTAATATGCAGCATAAGCTTGGAAGTAGTTTCTTCCTCGCTCAAGCCCCCAGATGAGAACACAGCATGGCTAACGCTTTGATTACAGCCTTATATGACCCTGAGTAGAAGTCTCAGCTGAAGACACTTCTGGAGTCCTAACCTCCAGAGACTGTGAGATAGTGTGCGCAGCTCAAGCCACTGGGTTTGTGGGAATTTGTTATGCAGCAAAAGAAAACTAATTCAGTCTATTTAATGGGAGAGGAAAGCAAGCTTTGGAGAACTTAAGTGAACAAGCTTTGAAAAACTAAGTAACTCTGTTCAAGTTCACACAAGCAGTAAGCGACAGAAGTCATGTTCACACTTACCTTCTCACTAGTTGCCGTTATTGGCTGAAAGTGACTACGTACAGGTTATGATACGACTTTTTGCAGTTATAAACACATATGCATATGGTTTTGAAGTAAAAAATTAATGAAACAAAGTAGCCTCTTTGCATGCCCTCCTTTGTGGCCATTATGTTGAGGAACACTGCCCACCTCTCACCTCCACAAGAGAGGAGGGGAGAAGAGGCAGGGGGCAGAGCAGAATGGAGGGGCTGCCTGACTAGCACTGCAGAGAGGTTCACACCCACTCAAAAGGGGAATTAAGTGAATGTCCTCCAAAAGAGAACTGTTCCATCTAGGACAAAGCTCTGAGGCTCACAATAATGAGTCTCTCACCAGGAATACTCCAGAGGCAAAAGTCTGGTGCTCATGAATAAGGTTCCATGCTCTGGGTTAATGAAACCTGCGGCTTCACTTCAATACTATTGGTTTGGGTTGGATGAAAGGATGCTGGCAGCTGTCTGACTTTGAACTTGACAAGTCAGGGAGCATTGGTTCAGATATCTTAGGGACTGTTTGTTTGATGTGGATTATAAAGGCTGGTATTTCATTGGTGAGGCCTGGCTGGGTTTGTCTGCTGTTGAACCAAATTGGACTATATTTTATATGCGCCTGGGTTAAATTACTGGAACAGTAATAAACTAGGTGTATCAAAATTTTGACATGTCAAATTACATTGGAGCATACAGGGAGTAGTGTAAACCCTAGCTCTATCTAGTCCATCATAATGCTTAATTTCTGAAGCATGGTTTCAGAAAGGACTCAACAAACAGTTGAAAGCCTATTCCAAGCCAGGCCCCAGGCTGAGCACCATGAGGGAAAACAGGGTGAATTAGACACAGCCCTCATCCTCCCAGAGCCTAGAATCCAGCAGGACAGAGAAGCATGTACATTAATCACTACCCAACATTTCAGACTTCTGCAATTTGCCTTTTTGGAGCAAGCAACAGTGCAAGGCACAGCCAGCACAAGCCTTAATACAGTCTGGTAGGTAATAGTAAGTCCCTTGGAAGGCCAGGCCACAGGTGTGAAAGGCCCGAGGGGCACGCTGTCATTTGCTGAAAGACTTCCTAAAATTTTAAATTCCCTTCCCACTGCCACAGAGAAAGCAGTTTCTTTTTTGATGAAAGACCTCATTGCAGTTACCTCCTATGACAATAGACAGGACACAGTTGAAAGGAGTATGAGGTCAAGGAACATTTCCCGACTTTCACATCTTTACCTTTCCCCTCAAGGACATTTATAGGGAGCATGCAATGAGGACTTTAAAATAGGGATAAAAAATCCCTGCCCTGGGGCATCTTGTGATCCAGTTAAGGAAAACTAAATCAAATGCTAAATTAAATACCTAAGAGCCAAAGGAGCCCTAGGAGGTTTATAGTTCCATCTCCTTGAAAGTCTGTGATCTTCTTTAACTTATTAGGATATTGGGTTTAACATATATGCCATGTGTGGTTGATATCACAAGAGAGGAAAGGAAGAGCGGAATAAGAAGAAACATCCTGGGGAAAAACATAGCACAATGGACAAAAGTACTGGCTTTAATTACACACTGGTTTGAATCTGGGCTCTGCCACTAATTTAATTGTGTGACCTTGGGCAAGTTACTTGCTATCTCTGAGCTCAGTTTCCTCATTGTGAGGGATGATATCACTGAACTTGCAAGGAGGTTGTTAGGAATAAGCACAATTAAGGGATATGAAGCCCAGAGCACAATGATTTGCATTTAATGGATGCTCCAAAGCAATTTCTTTAAGTTAAGAATCAAAACAAGGAGGCAGGCTGAGAAGAGGAAGAGGAAGTTAGGAAGAGGAGACTTGGCTTTTTCTCAACTGCCTTACTCTCCCTGATTTTTAGGCTTTTCCTCTGAAACTTCTCTGATTAATCTACCTTCCTCCTTCCTTTTAAGGAGAGGCCAACTGATGCTAAAGATTGATTGCTTATGGTTCCTATAAGCACCTCTGAAGATTACATGTGTTTAGTAAAAAAATTTTAAAAACCAAAGTCCCTAAATTATGATGAACTGTGTTTGGAGAAATGCATAGCAAAATTGAAGTGTTTTATTTACTACAGGAATTTTATTTGTTTTGTTTTTACCATAGAAATTTTAGGGCCTACGTCTTTATAATGTGTATTTTAACTCTTCAGTATGATAATATGTATAGTATAATATGTAACCATTTCCCAAGTTAACTTGACAGGAACCAGCTTTTCGTACTGGATAACATGAGGCTAAGGTTTATAGAATACCAGTTTAAGACACACTCATTTATATCAAGATAGCAGATTGGTGGATACCAAACTATCTTTTTGGGTAAAAGTGTCTCCAGAAGAGGCTGTTGGGAAAATATTTGGGAAGAGGAACTCCGTCTTCTCCAAAGTAAGTGGTATGGTTTTGCACTAATTATTCAAACCTCTGGTCCTCTAGTTCTCTCATTTGTAAAATAAGGGGTTAGAGATAACATATTCTAAGAACTTTTCCAATTCTGATAGTTTAATATTTCTACCTGGACATGAGCAATATGATTAAGAATTTGAAAAGTAAACATGTTCTTATGTCCCTTCTGGAGAGCCAGCAATTATGTCAATAACATTTCAGTGGTGTTCACTGAGCACTCACTATGTGCCATGCTCTGAGACGGGTGCTTTGCACTCACTCTTCCAATCCTTTCATTTCTTTGTTGAGACAGTCTCCCTCTGTTGCCTGGGCTAGAGTGCCATGACATTAGCCTAGCTCACAGCAACCTCAGGCTCCTGGTTTCAAGCACTCCTCCTACTTCAGCCTTTTGAATAGCTGAGATTACAGGACCTGGCACAATATCAGACTAAATTTTTCTATTTTTAGTAGAATTGGGGTCTTGCTCTTGCTCAAGCTGGTCTCAAATTCCTGAGCTCAGCGATACCTCTATCCTTGCCCTCCCAGGATTTACTCTGTGAATGGCCCTTCCAATCCTTTCAATTGATCATTTCTGGAAGGGCTCTCCTTACAAACAAGGTAGAATTACACAGAAGTCACTTTGGCTTCATGACTGAGGCTCTCCAGAGTCTAGCCACTTTATCTCCCAATAATCCTGTGCCAACCTTAGCTTCTCACTCCTTCTACTCCTCCATGTGAACGGTCCCCTCTATTAAACTATTCCACATGCCTTTTAGTTAAGCCTAGTCATGTGCCTATTCCCTTCTCTTACCTTATCTTGCCTGCAACCACTGCCTTTCCTCCACCTCTGTCAACATAAATTCCCTTTTTCCTTCAGGATGGACTTCCAGTCAGACCAGAAGAAGTCTTCTCTAACCCCATAGCAAGGACCTTCTCTCATTCACTTAAAATTCAACAGACCATAACGTGTGCACTCTCACTAAGGTAATAGAAAATACCCTTTACATGTATGTTGATTTACCTTTCTCATGAAATCTTAAGAGGCAGAGAATTGAGTCTACCAGCCCCCCTTTCTTTCCTGTGGCATGCTGAATAAGAAATCACATCCCATAAGTATTCATTGGCAACTGGGGGAAAAAAAGGGCCACTTTATTCAGTTCAGTAACTCCTTATCCATCTCCTCAATGAGGTCTTCCTTGGCCAACTTATTGAAAATCCCAACACCCCCCACACAATATTTCAGACCTCCTTCCTTGCTTTATTTGCTCTCTTTAGCATTTATCTCTATGTAATAAACTATCTAACCTACTTAGTCCCAATGTTTTCTGTCTCCCCAGCTAGAATGAATACTCCACGAGGGCAGAGGTTTTGTCTTGTTATTGAACCTTAGCGCTAGACTACTAAATTAGTATCTGGTACATCGTAGGTGCTGAACAAATATTTTTCAAGTAAAATGAGTGCAGGCCTCCCTGGTAAAAGCTGAGTTACAGAATGCCACTTAACTGAAAGGTCTTCATATGGCCTCTCTGCTCTTTTACTTACAAATATATGGGTAGCATCCTTCCAGCAATAAGAGGAAAATCCAGTTTGAAGCACACCCACCAGTATCACAGAAAAGGGGGTGAGAGAGATAGCAAGAACATATTTGTCTGTCTCAAAAGCTGAGACTTAAGCTGGCTTAGATTTTCTGAGCCAGGGTAAGGGTAGTATCTCAGGTGGGGCTGACCTGTGGGAGAAAAGCAAAGGAATGATGAGACCGGGCTTCCTTATGTAAGGAGAAAGGGCATATGAGCCTGGAAATGTGCAAAGGAAATAAAACAGTTGCCAGGCACTAGTCTTTGACACAGGTTCTATCTTCCATTAAAACCAGGTATGTACTAAATAATATTCATTGTCAACTATGTATACACAGGGGGACCTCCAACATCTTCTTCCAACCCAGTGTGCAGAGGAACCTAGGAAGAAATTCAATTGCTTTAGGGGAAGAAAGATGCCCCAGTATAAACTTCATCAAAAAATGGCAATACTAACTTAGATTTCCAATGAGTCAAGCATAAAATGGTGGTTCAATGAATATTAGCTGACTGGTTGGCTGGTGTTGTTTTTATAGGCATCTATAGAAATTCTGGGGCTAAAATAGAGGTCAGCATAATGTTCATTTATTTTACTGGGCTTCAGAATCTGTGATTTTCTTCACTTGGCCTAATTCTAACCCTAAGATCTTTGCTATGGACTCTTCCCTATCCCTTTATAACCAAGCTAGAAACCAGCCCACATCAGACATTGTTCTAGAGGGGCAGTGGATAGAAATTAGTCCAGTGGCCCATGCAAAATTTCCATGGATTGGACCGATGATCCACATTGCTCTGTGATTTGAAATTTGTGCAATCCTGAGCAAGTTACTTAACCTTTTCAAATCTTGGTTCCCTCATCTATAAAACTGGGATAACATTTACCCACTGGGATGTTGTGAGAATTAAATGAGATAACTCAGGACTTTATTTATTCCCTCTTTGAGCATTCCTTGAGCATTTACTAGGTTCCAGGCTGCATCATGCACTAGGAATCTAGAGACGACAGACTCAGTTCTTCCTCTTCAGGAACTCACAGTCTAGAGAAGATAAATATATATATTAAAATGAACAAGTATAATACAATGTGATAAAGGCAGGGATGAAGTTTGTGATAGTTTGTTTGAGAACATACACCACTGATTTCTAAAACAGCCTGTAGAGAGGTCAGGGAAAGCATGACAGAGAAGGTAGCCTTTGAAAGGAACCTTGAAGAATTCTTAGGAATTAGCCAAAAGGAAAAGGTCTGAGGGAGGAGATGTGGAAATCACAGGGAACTGCAAGGAGGTGAGAGGATGGTAGATTCAGGGAAACATAATCAATTTCTGATGGGCATAATTTTGGGTACAAGTTGATAAGACAGAAAATGAAAATGAAGAGGCAAGCATGTATTTGGGGCCAGAAAATGAAAATCAAATCTCCTTAGCGTGGCTTTGGGTTTTATGTTGATGTCGCTGGAGCACTACTGCAGAGGTTCAGTCAAGGAACTGACAGGAAAAAGTCTGTATTTTAGGCAGGTCTATCTGACGCTGTATGATGGCTAGATTAGAACAGGGCTAGATCAGAGGCAGGGAAAGGAGGAAATTGCAGTAATTCATGCACTCAATGACAAAGGCAATAAGAGACAAAATAAAGAGAAGGAAGTAGATACAAGAGACAGATGGATGAGAAAGAGGAATCGCTTAACGACTCCCAGATTTCCACCCTGGATAATTGGAGAGATCGGGGTGCTGAGGTTAATAAGAGAGGAGAAGCTCTTCGGAAAGAGAGGAAGAAGATGGGGGGTTTACTTTTGAGTTTGGGGGCTTGGGTTCTCCATGAGACCTAAAAGCAGGGTTCAAGAGAAAAATCTGGGGGTATGGATTTGAAAGCCATTACTTTTAGGCATTCAGTTGTTCACAAAGTCTCTGTAGATGTTTCTAAGAGAATATGAGAGAGTCAGGAATGCTCTCCTGGGGTGCATGGATAAATAAGGGGAGGCAGAGTGATAAATAAAGGGAGACAGAATGGAATTAAGAACAAAGGTAAGGAGGTAGAAGGAAAGCCAGCAGAGGGCAAAGAGACTTACCAAAAAAGAGGGAGCAGACAGGAGCAGAGAGGTGACCCATGTCAAATATCAAAGAGAGGTCAGAGAGTTAATAAGTGCACTTATGGGAGCTTAGGAATTGCCTCAGGAGGGGCAATTACAATATAAACTCAACAGACAACTTCCACTCTTTTCATCAAATATACAATATATGGTGGGAATTCACATCACACTGTGACCTTACATTAGCCATTTCAAGTAAGTAAGTCTCCACCCACTTTCAGTAGACAAGTTTTGTCTATAACCATTAATTGGTAACATGCCTTGTTTGTTTCTCTTGTTTCTGCAGCCTGTGCTTATGTAGTTCCTTCACACTAGATTTTCTAATTGTTGAGCCAGACACAGGATTAAGTATCTGATTTTTGTCAAAAATCATGCAAAAAAGGCTCAGTGCCTGTGGCTCAACAGGCTAAGGTGCCAGCCCCGTACACCTGAGCTGGTGGGTTCGAATCCAGCCCGGACCCGCCAAACAACAATGATAGCTGCAACCAAAAAATGGCCGGGCGCTGTGGCGGGCGCCTGTAGGCCCAGCTGCTTGGGAGGTGGAGGCAAGAGACTCGTTTGAGCCCAGGAATTGGAGGTTGCTGTGAGCTGTGATGCCACAGCACTCTATCGAGGGTGACAGCTTGAGGCTCTGTCTCAAAAAAAAAAAAAATGCAAAAAAAGGTTATGCAATTTGCTAGTTTCTTTCTGCACTCCCCTCCACACTCCGAAAACAGAGGCTGTACTTGTGCTTCCAGCATTTTCTGTCTGTGACCCCAAAGCAGAGGAATGTTGTGCCAGAGGTGGGTTGCTAAATAGCCCTCAGTGCAAGATTGGCTCAATGGGAATCCTCCAGATCAAAGGCAGGATAGAAAAGGTGGATGTTATTTCTGGAATTATCATGATAAAAGATGCCAAGAGAAAGCTCTTTGCAGGGCTGGATAGAAGGAAAAAGGAGGAGGTGGTAAGGGAAAGAAATGCCTCCTTGGGTTCTTTGCAAAGAAAATATTTGAAAAATATGTAAATGTTGAGAAGTAAACTGGAAACAGAAGAATGAAAGACCCCCAAAATGGTTAACTAATCAGCTTTGCTTGTTTATATATGAAAGACTAAAGTAGGAATCAACATGAAGCACAGATTTTAAGAAATTCATTGCTACCTGTTGGGTACAGTGCACACTCTCTGGGTGAAGGGTACACTTGAAACTTTGACTCAATCTGTACAAACGTGTGTGCCCCCTTGATATTCTGAAAGAAAGAAAGGAAGGAGTGGGGGGAGGAAGAGAGGGAGGGGAGAGAGGGGAGGAAGGAAGGAAGGAAGGGAGGGAGGGAGGGAGGGAGGCAAAGAAGGAAAGAGAGAGAGAGAAAGAAAGAAGGAAGGAAGGAAGGAAGGAAGGAAGGAAGGAAGGAAGGAAGGAAAGAAAGATCGATCGATCCATTTCTGGCTCTATGTCTTATGGTGTCTGCTTAAATCTTCTGACAGTAGCCTTGATGGGGAAAGCCAATGGAAAGAACGACAATTCTACCTATCACTGGCTCCCCCAAACTGCCAGCTGCCAATGAGTCAACTGGTTCTGTTTCTGACAGCTTACTTTGAGTGCTAACTCTGTTCTCTATCACAGCTGAAACTGCTAAAAGCTCTGGAGTCCAGTTCTGGCCATCCTGCTGGCATGATTTGCTCTTCTAGGCTGATATTGTCCACATTACTAGGGTCCTGGTAGCCCTGCCTGCCCATTACAATGCAATTGCGGTGAAAAAAGCCTTGTCTGCCTCCCATTCCACTGAGCCACATCTAGAGTTTCAGAGCAGCTTGTAGGTTGAGGATGATGTTCTGTCCCAAGCCTCGGCCTCCTCCCTGAAGGTTTTACAATCATCAGAGAGGACAGGAATCCAGGACAACAAGACCAAACATGTCAACTAAAGAAATGGGATTGAAAAATGTCACACTTCTCCTTGTGGATAAAAATATAAATTAGTAATTTCCTGAGTTGGGCTAGTTGTTTTTGCATGTTTTTTGAACCATGCTTTTAAGATACCCAGAGAGGTTAGAATTTTGAGAGGTGACAAGGTGCATATCATTTTGAATCACCATTCGGATAAGAAAAACTACCGGGCACAATGTACCCAAAGGGATTCAAAAGGCTGCATGATTCTTATACATCTTTCTAAGGACAAGCAAACCAGTGGGATCCATGAGATGACTTTTCTCAAGTTCCTTCTTCTGAACTGCCTCAGCCCAGAATAGAGACACCCAGCCCAATCAGTCACAATGGGACTTAAGCCATGTCCCAGGGGAAAGCAAGAAGGCTGGCCACGTTCCTACATTTGTCAAACACTGAGCAAGAGGCTTGCATTTCAGAGCAGCAAGAATTGACAGGGAAGGGAAATAGGCATTAGGAAGCTTAGCAGCGCTCGTGCATTAACACACGAGCGCTGGCAGAACGTGAACGGGCCAGACCTTTCTGTGTTATGTTCTGGAGTTTGACTGCATAGTCCAAACTCTGACTCCTCCATCTGCTAGATGTGTCCTAAACCTCTCTGGGCCTCATATTTTTGGTCTGTGTTTGTTGACTTCATCTTAAATACGGACTCCACCGGGATGCTGTGAGGATGAATATGAGTTGATATAAGTGATCGCCTTAGAAACAGTGCCTGACACATAAACACTGACATACTGCAGACATGCTAACATGTTAGCTATTACTAACACTCTTATCTGTCAAACAGGCTCCTACTGCTTCAGAGAATCTTCTTTACAAGAAGCACTGGCACAAGTTGGGGTGTTGCCTCCCTGAATCTTCTGATTCCTTTCCTTTCCTTTCTTCTGCCTTCTGCCCTGGATGGCGACTGCACTGCTGCTTACCTCTTTGGAGAAACCACCCCTTCCACCCCTTCCTAGTTTCTCCTGTGGAGCCTTCCTTCACCTGCTCTTTCCTTTTCTGCACCTGCCAATTTTCTCCACTCATCTTCCTTGCACTCTCTTCTTGGAGAATAGAACCAAGCACATTATAGGGAAGCATTAAAAATTTGTTGAATGGATGGTCAACAGAGCATGAACATATGATTTAGTTCCAGAATACAATAATGATTTCAAAATACATAAAAAAGGGAAAAAAGTATCAAGCTGCTTCCAAAATTATATTTCTAATTTTGTAAAAAGGAATCCCAGAGAAATAGGCAAATGGTCACTTATAAAACAATATCCAGGACTATAGAATAAAATAAAAAGAGAGACTGTTCTGCACTGGGGTAGGGACCTCTGGTGGGGTTCTGTCCCCTGTGTGTGCGACCATGAAACACCAATGTGTAGGTGGCACCATCTGACTCTAATCACACTACCTGTATCACGAAGGAGATGCAAATAGTCTGAGTGTACAAGTCAAGGATTATTAAAAGTGTTTCTCTGATGGCTCAGCAGCAAGGGTATGAAGAAGAATGGTCCAGATTGTTATTACTACAAGTTACTATCAAGGCAGAAGAAACAGGACAGTGGAAACCTTCAACCTCCCTTCTAAGGATTCTTTCCAAAAAGTAATTGTTAGCAAAGTCCATGAACTAAATGTCTGAGCTGCCCCATTGAAGAAATCACGTTCTAAAATTAAGCAATTCTTATAACTAATTTATGAATAAACACATATGACTAAAAGTATGCCATACTCAGAACACTATGGACAATCCAAACTCAGATTGTTTGAACTAGAAGGGACCGTAAAGATTTTATCCAAACCTCTTTTTTTATAGACATGGAAACTGAAGCCTGGGGATTATTTTGTGACTTGCCCAAAGTTACCAGGTAGATTGATGACAGAGCCAAGGCAAGATAAGCCAACGGGAAGCGACTCACCTATTTCTGGGATGCCAGGACTCTGGAAAATTAATCAATCACTCCAAATCAAGTATAAACATCCTGCTTGGGTCATGAAGCAGCAGGGAAAGCCAGGGCAGAAGGAGGCAGAGGAGGAGATTGGGGACCTCCATGACAGATGACTGGTTACAAAGAGTCAGTGAAAGTTGAGACCAGAACTGAAAAAGTAATGTGAGGAGAAATGGAGCAACGAAACCCACCAGGAGAACCACTCACTGTCTTGGAGCAAGTGGTTACTAAATGGTGTCTCGGGGAATTGGGGATATTCCAAGAATCAGCTCTTAAGGGTCAAATAGCTTTTTCGTGTTCTAAGAGCTGCTTGAGCTGTGCTTCATGAAGAGGGACCCAGGTGCCCATCTATTATTAAGCATGTTAAAAAAGGTACTTAGGGAGAGAATCAGGAGACAGATTTGCAACTACAACGCCAGTCCCAGGAGAGCTTTGTTGGCTTAGAGAAGAAGCAGAGTTCACACCAGTGATACAGAGCGCCAATACAGTCAGGTGTCCTGGTGCTCTCTGAAACACGTGTCAGGGTCTCAGGGGTGGGGATTTAAAAATCATCTGATAAGTACATAAACATAAATAGATAATAGATAAATAGATGACTAGACAGATATTTCATATATTCTAATAGATAAATGGATTCTATATATTTGAATAATATATTTGTGATACACTATTCAAACATACTGTTAAGGAAAATGTATATTATAAAATGGGATGTATCTACTTGGGAGGCTGAGGCAAGAGAATAGCTTAAGCCCAAGAGTTTGAGGTTGCTGTGAGCTGTGACACCACAGCACTCTACTGAAGGCAACATAGTGAGACTATGTCTCAAAAAAAAAAAGAAAAAAGATAACTTCTCCAAAGAAGACAGGCATATGGCCTACAGACACATGAAAAAATGCTCACCATCCTTAATCATCAAAGAAATGCAAATCAAAACTACTTCGAGATATCACCTAACTCTAGTAAGATTAGCCCACAAGACAAAATCCCCAAACCAGAGATGTTGGCGTGGATGTGGAGAAAAGGGAACACTTCTACACTGCTGGTGGGAATGAACGCTAATATGGTAGGTGCATTTTGGAAGGATATTTGGAGAGTACTTAGAGATCTAAAAATAGATCTTCCATTTGACCCTATAATTCCTTTACTAGGTATATACCCAGAAGACCAAAAATCATACTACAACAAAGACATCTGTACTGGAATGTTTATTGCAGCCCAATTCATAATCGCTAAGTCATGGAAGAAGCCCAAGTACCCATCGACCTACGAATGGATTAATAAATTGTGGTACATGTATACCATGGAATACTATGCAGCCTTAAAGAAAGATGGTGACTTTACCTCTTTCATGTTTACATGAATGGAGCTGGAACATATTCTTCTTAGCAAAGTATCTCAGGAATGGAAGAAAAAGTATCCAATGTACTCAGCCCTACTATGAAGCTAATTTAAAGGTCTCATATGAAAGCTATAACCCAACTATAGTACAAGAATATAGGAAGGGAGGGGAGAGGGGAGTGAAAGTTGAGACCAGAACTGAAAAAGTAATGTGAGGAGAAATGGAGCAACGAGGTTGGGGTGGAGGGAGGGTAATTGGTGGATTACCTCCCTCTATGGTGCATCTTAGAAGGGTACAGGTGAAACTTACTAAATGCAGAATACAAATGTCTTCATACAATAACTAAGAAAATGCCATGAAGGCTTTGTTAAACAGTTGAATGAAAACATTTCAGATTGTATATGAACCCAGCACATTGTACCCCTTGATTGCACTAATGTATGCAGCTATGATTTAATAAAAAATAAAAAAAAGAAAAAAGATAAGAAAAGAGATGTATAATGCTATCCAAATTTTGTGAAAATATGCCCATATAGTTTTATAGATTACATTTATAATATATAAAGACATGAAAGAAAAGAGATTGAAATGCTAGAAATCAAAATGTATACAGAAATTACCTCTGGCTGATGAAATTAACAGTGAATTTTGTTTTCTTCTTCCCACTTTTCTTTATATTATTAATTTTCCCTTAATGAGTACTATAGTTTTGGCATCTGACACAAATTATAGATATTATTACATAAAAGAGACGTTTATTACTCAAAAATGGACCAGGACTCCTCAGGTTCTGAAAAAGAGATCCTCATAACTGTAAGAACACATTTAAAACCACAGGTGAAGGCATTTTCCTCCTTTAGCATCTTATGCTTAGGCATAGTCTTTTAAGTGGCCAAGAATTCACCTGGAGAACAAAATTGTAAATTAGCAGAACAGAGGCCAATTGCCGAAGAAGAACAAGAACTTACATTTGGATAAAAATGTATGTGCCACTCCTTAAATTGTCAAGGGAAACCCCAATGCCTGAGTTTCAACCACGGAGTAAAAGAACGGGGCTACCAGTTGTGCTGGTCATGATCTGTTTTTGAGGGAGCACAACCTGGCAAGGCATTCCATCCTGATAACGTGTGAGTGAGAACTTCGGTTAAGTCACACGGCGCCCCTTCCTTTCCTCATTAAAGCTGCCGCTCTCTCCCGGCAGGGATGCCCTCTTCCTGGCCCTCCTCTCTTGTCCTGGGGGAAGCCACTTCCCCTTTATGATTCCATGCCCTTCTCTTCCTACATCCAGGTAGAGGGGAGCCCAGTAGCTGGAGTCCTTGGTCCTCTTTCTCTTCCTGTACTTTCCTCAGAAACTCATCTTTTTGGCCTTTGGTTATCACCTCCATGGAGAACACCCCTTGGTCTTGCATTTTTAGTGGTGTCTTCCCATCAGAATCACAAATTGACATTTCCACTTACTTTGAATTCCAACTATTCAGAATTAAGAAACCTAAAACTCAACTGTGTAGTCCCTTCACAAATTTGTTCCTCATTTTGATGTCAATTGAAACCCCATTCCCTGCAACCCAGCCACATTTCAGCTCTGCAGTTCATCTCCCCAGCAGGTTGCAGGGTCACGCCACCCCTGCCATCATTCTCTCATCCCCTTCTGCTCCCTGTGCCTGTCAGCACCAGGCCTGTCCATGTTCATTCAGTCCTCGGATGACTGTGGTGGTCCTGGAGGTACCTGAATCCGTACAGCCCACTCAGCTGCTGGGTGCCTTTTCCGGAGTGGTCATAATCATGTCACTCACTCTCGCTCTCACAAACATTTCATGCTTTCCTATTATCTCTGCTTTTAATGGCCTTTAGACCCCATTTTTCTTTAAAGATCTCCTTATCATCCAGACACATTTAAAAACCTGCTATTCTATGAACAGACATTGGTATTCCTTCTGCCTGAAATATCATTCTCAATTCTAATACCCACCTTTAAAAGATTTTCTCTATTATCTAAGGCTCATCAGTGAAATCACATTCTTCTCCAAACTTATCCCAATTCCATTAACTTGATACTAATTTCCTTTTGTAAGCCCTCTTTGTCTTATCACTTACTAGTTACTTCTATATAAAAATGTTACCATAAAACTTAGTAGCCTAAAGCATAAATATTTAAAATCCCAGTTTCTATGGGTCAGGGATCCAGACACATCTTATCTGGGTCCTCTGGCTCAGGGTTTTATGTACAGCTATAGTGCCACTGGCAGGTGTCAGATTATTGTTTGTTATTGGCCAGAGACGTTAGTCCCTTGCCACTTGGAGAAGGTTGCTCACAACAAGGTGGCTAAGCTTCCTGAGAGTAAGGGATCCAAGAAATGGGGAGAGAGGGTCCTGATACAGATGCTGATTGGCTGAGCACAGTGACTTAGCCCGTAATCCAGCACTCTAAGAGGCTGAGGTGGGTGGACTGCTCAAGCTCACAAGGTGGAGCCCAGCCTGAACAAGAGCAAACCCTATCTCTACTAAAAATAGAAAACCTAGCAGAGTGTCGTGGAGGCACCTGGAGTCCCAGCTACTCAGGAGGCTGAGACAAGAGGATCACTTGAGCCCAGGAGTTTGAGGTTGCTGTGAGCTGAATGCCATAGTCCTCCAGCCTAGGGCAATAGAGTGAAACTCTGTCTCAAAAAAAAAAAAAAAAAAAAGAAAGAAAGAAAGAAAAGAAAAAGAAATGAGCATATAAAAAGACACTGGTCTTTTTATATACTCATTTCCAAAGTGACATCTCACCACTCTGCCCTATTCTAGTCCTAGTAATCGAGTTGCTAACTACACACAGAGGGGAGGGGACTACACACTTGCAAGACCACCCGGAGGTGCAGATCTCTGGGGCTCACCGCAGTGGCTGCCTACTACTTTGTGTATTTCCTGCATCATACCTGTGGACTTTTCTTAACCTCTCTGTTAAAAGGGTATATTGCTTATTTATTTATATATTTGTTATTTTTTTTAGACAGAGTCTCACTCTGTCACCCTCAGTAGAATGCCTGTGATATCATAGCTCACTGCAACCTCAAACTCTTGGGCTCAAATGATCCTGCTGTCTCAGCCTTCCCTGTAACTGGTACTACAGGTGCCTGCCATGAAACCCAGCCTTTTTTTTTTTTTCTATTTTTAGTAGAGATGGGGTCGTCACTCTTGCTCAGGGTCCTCTGGAACTCTTGAGCTCTAGCAATCCACCCTCCTTGACCTCTCAGAATGCTAGGATTACAGGCCTGAGTCACCATGTCTGGCAAAAGGGTATATTTCTTGAAAACAAGATATTTCATTTACCTTTACTTTCCTCTTAGCAGGTAGCCTGGGGTCCTTTCTAGAGACGCCCTTCAGTTTATGTTTGTTGAATTGAACCGAAGTTAACTGATTGATAAAAGAAGTGATGACTCTGGATACAGGTAGCAAAAGCAATGCCTCCTTTCTTAAGGACTTTGAGATTCTCTTTTCATGGGGAAAGCAGAAATGCCAATGCGGATTGAAGATGAAGAGGTTTACCTGACCTTGGCAGAATGGAAAAATGCTGTAGAGCCATTGTCATTCTTTGAATGTTAGGAAATTTCACTCTGAGATGGAGTGTTTCTAACTTCTGGGGTGGAGTGGAGGGAATCTGAAATACCATGTGCCCAGGGCAGAAAGTGACTAAATACTCTCTTTAAATTTAGCACTTGCACAGATATAAAGACACATGCATAATTACGGCCTTATCAACTTTCTTTTCCTTCTATCCTGAATATTCAAAGTCTCATCTGGGTGTGGCTTTTTTGCCTTGACAACATCAACCTCCTCTTTTCTCAACTCTGCCTCTCTTCTTTCTTTCTCTTTTCCTCTCTCTTATTTAAACAGAACAGCATGACTGTAAATCATCTTGCTCTCTTTCTACACTTAGACTACCTTGTTTTCTCTTTAATCACTGTCAGTTTTCTGTTCTTATATTTAAGACATTTTGTCCCTGCCTTCATGTCTAATTCCAGTTCGTCCTAGTCCACATCCCTTTCCTTTCATTTCCCCTCCTCCTTTCCTTCATTCTGAGTTTTTCCCCTGCCAAAGGTTTCCTTTCTTTGCTAGGTAAATGCCCTTGGATCACTCGGATTCCCCTTAAGGCTCATGACTACGAAGCCTTTCCAAGTATTCTTCCAATCACGATTATTTGTTTCTCTGCCAAGAAAAAAGACAAATTCACACTCTTCACATACCTAACACTTTTCAAGGCATGAAAAGTTGATATTTCTGTAGTTCATTGCCTGACAAATAGAAAACCCTTCAGACAAGCAATGTCTTGTGCCTTCTACAACTGTAAGGTGCATATGGGGATCCAACCAACTCACTGTGATTGCTCAGTGGATGGTGCACACTGAAGGTGGTGCTCAGAACTCTCCGCTGCCCCCTAGAGATGCCAAGGTGAACTGTCATGAGCAAATTCCTTGACCCAGAATTTACCCATTTCTAACACATTTTAGATTTTCAGCAGGAAGTGAATCTTTTCTGAGCTTATCCATTTTGCAAACTCCAATGTCTGCAGATATTGGATGGGTAATTAATGAAGGGGGAGCTTGACATCGTACATTCCATCCAAAGCCGGCTGTTGCTATCAGCCCCAGAGGAATGATAGCCCAGTATTGTTAATCTTCTGGGTTTTTTTAGGAAATCTCGAAATCTTTAGTCCTACAGGAATGTGATTTTTAAGTGCTAGAAGCCAATTTAATCTTTAAATATACCTCTTTGGGGCCATATAGGACATTTCTATGATCCAAAAATGGACCCTGAACTATCATAAAAGTCTCATGACCTTTCCTATACATCCTCACCAAGTCCTTGTGCAGTGTCACATGTGATGTTTCAGGGTCAAATGAAGATAATTGAAGAAGTGACATAATTTCCACAATGGCTGTCAAAGAAGGCTAAAAGATGTCATGCTCACTTAGGACAGTAGGTTAGGGTAGGTAGCTTACTAAAATAAATTCAGTTCTTATCAAACAATGAGGGTGAATGCTTCTTGATTCTTCAGAAAAATCAAGCACAAATATTGAAATATTGAAATGTTTATAAAAATTCATACCCATCCTCTAAAACCCAGCAGCAGTGAAGAAAAAATGGAAGATCAAATACTACCCACATCTCCCCTGTGGCTTGGAAGTGGGTCTATAGCCTCTTCTATACAAGATTTAAGCATAAGAACCTATGGGTATAAGTTGCAAAATTTTTTACTTTAAAGAAGTTGCCAGTTAAATTTCTTACAACAGCCCTTAGACATACTCCATAGAAATTTAAGTAGCAACTTACTTAAAACAATAAATCTATTTCTAAAAGCCCCTTTGAGGCTGACATCAAGTGGTTGAGAGCCACCACAGACAGTCTTACCATAGTACTTTGCACCACCTGAAATGATCATATTTGTTGATTTATTTAGATGTTTGGTGTCTGACTACACTCACCAAGACATAAGGGAACTTGTGGGTGTTGTTCTATACTATTTCCCCGCTGCCTATAATGATGCCTGGCACTTAGTAGGGGATCAGGAAATATTTGCTGAATGAATACAACCTGATATCAAGGAGTTTCTTTAGCAATTATGTGAACACGCCAGGAATTCAGAGTCTCCCGGAGGGAGGGGGGCAGGCCTTAACTCTTTCTTACCAAGCTCCGGTTCTGTCCTCCACCTTATAAAGGGATAAAGACTCAGCTTTAAAGTTAATGACTGGAAAATAAAATGAGAACAGAGAACAATGATGGAGTGGCAGTTTTAAACATCCATTAAACAGATACTTCTCCTTGTGCAAAGGAAATGTCCCTGTGCTTTATAGGTCAAAACTCAGATTAGTGGCCTCATGCCTACAGCCTCAGGATGCATGAGGCCTGAGAATTTGCACTTCTGAGTTCCCATGTGATGCTAATGCTCTTGGTCCAGGGGCTCTACTTGGAGAACCACCAATATAAACTGTAAAAAATTGTCCAGGTGTCAAATGCTAAGATCACTCACACATACACTCCACTCTACCACCATACCCTTTCTATACAACCCTAACTGTGGCCATGTCTTTCAACATTAAACTATTTTCCCTTGTGGGAGAGAATTTCTTTAATGGTTATGAGGCAATCTATTCACCGCAGAATACAGAAGACAGAAAGAGGAAACTGGCAATTCTTTATTATTAACCACAAAGTAGTGGTTTATTACAATGAAAACCAAGTAGATCAAATAACACAAAGACACATTCCAAGGATTCATAAACTGTAATCATTGCTTAATGATGTGTGGGGGGGGATTGCTCTTTAATGGTTACTGAGAACCCACAATGTGCTAAATCTAAGCTGAGGGGCTTTTAATCCCCTGATTTCACGGTGATGGGCCCAACATGAACTGATGTGCTATGTTATAGACTTGGTCAGTATTCTATTATAAATTAAAATTCAATTTTTTCAAATCCAAGTGCAAAATAGAGGTAGAATAAAGGTAGCTTCTCATTGTCAATTTATCATCAAACACCTCAAGGAATGTAAATGCTGTTTTCTAGTTTCTTTTTTTTAGTGACTAAGGTCAAAATCCAACCCAGTTGGTGTTTGTGTGTGTAAACATAGTCATTTTCTCCATTTTCTTGTTTTCTACAGTCTAGTTTCAATTATCATCAGTTTAAAATATGTTCAAGCACAGTAGTAGTGAATATATTCACAGCACTTGCAACATGTCAGATACTGTGCTAAAAATTTTACACGTATTAAAATTTATTTGATTCTTATAGTGACAATTTGAATCACTATGCCCACTTTATAGATGAAGAAACCGAGGAATAGAAAGTTAGAATAGAATCTATTTCCACTGCTTAAACTGGTCACTGTGCTAGGCAGAGACGAGTATGACAACTGTGCCTCCTAACTTTTTTGTGTTGTTGTAGGGGGGAGACAGAGTCTTACTTTGTCATCCTCAGTAGAGTGCTATGTCATAGCTCACAAGCAACCTCAAACTCTTGGGCTCAAACAATCCTCTTGCCTCAGCCTCCCCAGTAGCTGGGACTACAGGCACCGGCCATAGTAGCTGACTACTTTTTTATTAGAGACAGGTTCTCCCTCTTGCTCAGGCTGGTCTCTAACTCCTGAGCTCAAGTAGTCCACCTGCCTCAGCCCACAGAGTGCTAGGATTATAGGCATGAGCCACTGCACCTGGCCTCCTCCTGACTTTTTAAGCTACGCTTCAAGGAACAAATTCAAGAATCCAAGGTTTAGGGAAGAGCATGAGTTCAAGACATACAGGTCTAAAAGTGCAAGAGGTGTTGGAGAATGGCAAGTTGTAGTTATACTGGTCTGCAAGTTAAATGCGGAGAGATAAGCAGAAAAGAAGGGACAAATGTAGTTAGCTCTGAATGCCATGACTTGGAGTCTGGAGTGGAATGGAAACACACAGAGACATCTAAATGTGTCCTACAGAAACGTCTCCTAAATTTCAGTCATTCAAGTAATACCATAAGAATTATCATCATATCTGTGCACCATTTACACTATTTATAATTTAATATTTAAAATAACTTTCTTGAAAACAATACATGTATTTTAAAGAATTTCATATGACTACAAATGTGAGACACATGTCCTTTGCCAAAAATGGAAAATACCAATAAAAATAAATAGATGATTTATTTAAATAATAAAAAACGCTCATCCCTCTTAAATTAACTCATGTACCAGAGTTGAAACCCACATCCACACTTGGGGAAACTCTAACATTTTGCAGCAATGAATCAAAGACCAACGTTCTTATTGACTGAGTTTTGTTCCTATATTTTCTTTCACTTACATGTATTTTTTAGCTTAATGAACCAAGCTTAATTTATTTTGTTTTATATGAGATCTCAAAACTCTTTTCCCTTAGCTCATTGAGCTTATAAAATATTTGGTTGCTTGTGTTTTTTTCATATAAAGTAAAGTTAAATTTTCATGGCACTGTCCTGCTAAGATTTAAAAGCTGTTTTGTAGGTCAGCTATTTTAAATTCCCCTTGGTATTTCGACATTTCTCTGCACCTCCAGCAGATGTCTGATCAATGGGGCTGCAGGGCCACAGTGCCATTGCCATGGTGGCTGCAATTTAAAAGAGCTTTTAATGCAGAAGGTGACTATTTTCCTAGAAAAATCCCCTCTATGTAATAAGGTCTCAGACAGCTATTTCTATAGGAAGCTATGGCCTTTGTTATTCAAAGAAACATGTTTTATCCTCATAGATTGAGGTGATAGGTTCTTTGTTCTCAGTAGAAAAGAGAGGAGATATGTTATGTGGCTGTGTGTGTGTGCGGGCCTGTGTGTGTTTAATAACAGATAGTCAGGAAATATAGGACTGTGGGGATAGAAGAAAGTTTTCTTCCCCTTGTATTTCTTTCCTTTCTTTATTCCATTATTGTTACTTTCAGGAGAATAATACACTGAAACAGCCAGAGTCTGAGCCAGGAGTGGGGAACCTGTGGCCTTGGGGCTCCACCTGTGGCCTTTCAACTGAATCCAAATTTTACAGAATAAATTGTTATAATAAATTGGACTAACTAACCTCCACACCCCCATCTCCACCTCCAGGGCTGGACCATTTCAGAACATATGCCTTTAAAATTCTTAAGTGATAGAGCCTGCATGTTTCTATAGTGTGAATTATCCCCTAGTCTAGAAAACGATCCCCACTGATACCTGATCCTACTAGTTTAGCTTAACTCTTTTTTTTGTTTGTTCTTTTTGTAGAGAGGAGGTCTTGCTATGTTGCCCAGGCTGGTCTCAAATTCCTGGCCTCCTTCTTTCTTTCCTTCTTCCCCCCCACTTCCCCTTTTCCTTCTTTCCTTCCTTCCTTCCATTTTAGAAATAGGGTCTTGCTCTGTCACCCAGGCTGGAGAACAGTAGCATGATTACAGTTAAATTGAAACCTCAAATTCCTGGGCTCAAGCTATCCTCCTGCTTCAGCTTCCTGAGTAGCTAGGACTCCAGGTGCACACCACCATATCTGGCTAATTTTCTTATTTTTTATTTTTTTTGTAGAGATGGGGTCTTTACTATGGTATTGCCCAGGCTGGCATTGAACTCCTGACCTCAAGTGATCCTCCTGCCTTGGCCTCTCAGAGTGCTGGGATTATAGGCCTGAGTCATGAGGCCTAGCCTAGTTTCACTCTTTTATTCCTCATATATATGGAACATGAGTGGAGTTGGATGTAAATATCTATATCCAAGTCTGCCACTTTTTAGCTGTGGAACTTTGGGAAAATCATTTGACCTCTCTGAGCCTCTATTTACTTATATGTATAAGTATTTCTCAAAGTTTTAATAGGAATCGAAATGAGATCATATATGCCAAAGTTCTCCACAAACAACATTGCTAATGAAGTGTTACATAAAAGGGAGATATGCTAGTAGCCAAATCTTCTTAACATTCTCTATTCTCAGACCAGAATTTCCTAACATTTACAAATTTTTCCAAGCTCCTATAGGAAAAATAAAATTCTTTTCAGTTTTCTCTAAGAATGCTCAGGTGGCTTAAATATCTATGAAAAATTCTACCCAAGAGGGAAGATTCTGTTCTTTTGCCAGCAAATTCCCTTTCCTGTGGGATGGACGAAGAAAAACGAATCCTAATTTATTTTAGGAATAGCCAAATGTGATGACTCCAGAAGACACCCTACCCCAAAACCTTAAAACATGAAAGGCTATCCGGAGGAACCTTGTTGTAAATAGGGACATGTCATGCACCTGAAAAACAGGATGGTGGAGTACAGGTTTCTTGTCTATCATTTTCTCTCCAGTGAGTGCCTTCTGTTTCCACTCTTCCCCTTGTAAACATTTCTCTCAGGATCACACTTTCCTGCTCACTATTGCCCTGGAATAGATTTGCTTTAAGTTTAAGCCCTCAGAACACTTATCTGCCAGAACCAGGACCTGCCATGCCTGTGAAGTCAGCAGCAGGCCACCTTTACAAACAGAAGAGACTATCTGGACACAGGACAGAGAGGTAAGGCTACAGGGAAATAGGGGGACTTCCAAGGGAGCCTCCTAACCTATCTTCCCGTATCACAATGAACTAAGAGACCTGCCAAATTTAAAACAGAAATAATTGTAATAGAGAAAATTATAAAATCACCCCAAATAAGCTGAGTTATATGGTTGCTGTGGGAGATTTGTATCCACGATTTTATTAATATAATAGCTTTTGCTGTTAAAAACAGTGTATTTTTTCTTTGTTGGCCAGTATTTCCTTTCTAATGTTTATACTGCAGGGTGTTCAGCAGAGGTAACATGCCAGGGTCACAGCTTTCTCCCCCTCTACGCACAAGTTACTTTTACCTTGTTGCTGGCTTGTCTCATAAACAGATATTGTGGAGAAAGAGACAGTAAATGGACTAGTAAGAATTCATCTTCATTGCAGGAAAAACTCAAAGCATTAGATTCTGGTGCTAAATCAATAGAAGGATGCTTGGATATGAAGGACAATCAAATGTTATGGCTTCAATGTCAAACTTCATATCTCAGCTAAAGCTAATATGCTATTAATGTATGCACCAAGTAGTCTGTTTGGTAGAAAATACTTAAAGGTATGAAAAGAGTAACATGTTTCTACATTAGCGGGTAATTGCCCAGCAATTCTGAGGGGCAGCAGCCTGTGTGTATGTGAGTAGTCAGGTGCTGCCCCTACTGGTTAAAGGAGGGCAGTGTCCTCTCCCTTCTGCACTACTCCTAGCCCAGAGAATAGAAACAGCACAAGAAAGGAAAACAATGTGGTATCTAACACGAGTCTTACTGGTTCATTGGGAACATGAGCTTGAATTTCACCAGCCTTCAATTCTCAAGAAAATGAAACCAGCATGAAGAAAAATTCAGATAGACCCAGAACACATGGCCAAACCCATTATTTTTCAGCAAAGCTAGAAGGCAGCATACTCAACCAGAAGATCAGAAAAGGAAAATAACAAAGCTCAGAAATAACAAAGAAGAGCCTTCCCCATCAACTGCACACGTACTCATGGGTTGTTCCTGAATTAATGTAAGCCAACCAATTCCCAAATGAAAAGTTTTCACTTTGAATATTTAGGGACACTGGCTAACAAAAAATGTGGCTAAATCTTTGCACTTTGAAAAGCAACGACAGGGAAGTTGGACCAACGACTATGAAATTATGTTCATATCAGGACTAGAGTCTCTATTTAACACACATATGAATTTCTAATCATAAGGGACCAGTTTGAAGAAGTAAGAAGTATGATGTATCCTGACAATGGAATATTAGGAATTAAGTTTCATAGTTTTGAATAATTTTTAATAAAATAGGAACATGTCCACAATATCCTAGCAAGAGAAAAAGTAAATGGCAAACTATTCATAAATTATGCTCCATATCACATGGTTATATATACATACACAGAAAAAGACACTGGCAAGAAATAGAAAAAAAATGTAACTTAATTCCTTGTAGGTGTGGATATAGGTAAATTTTGTTTTATTCCCTCCTCAAATATTTTTAATAAATATGAATTACCTTTGTAAGAAGAAAGTTATAAACATTGCTTTTAACCTGGGTACAAAAAGAGTCTTCGAACCTCTCTGCCATGCTTTCTTCTTCAATATCACTACTGGAGAAATATTATAACCTATAAATTTGAAAACTAGTTCAGAGGACTTGGGAGCTAACCACAGATATCTGTCATGAAATACAAATCTCAATAACATTTAAACAAGATGGATGAAAGGCATTTTCGGCTTTGGAGGCGCTTTTCATTTTACTGTGTGTCCTTAAGCCAAAGTGAAGCCAGCCCTTCAGTCTCTGGCCCAGTCCTGCCGTTTTCTCCCTAGCAGCGTGTATAGGTTTGGAAAGTAAAGTCAACCAAGGTTATCTTGTTCTTTTATCCTTTTCATTCAATAGCTGATGACAACCAGCGCTTGAGGACAACCAGCCTTTCTGACATGATGTGTCTGAAGTCTGGTTTCCCAATACACCTCACTCTTCTCTTTGAGGTATTTCACAAATGTACGCGGGGGTAGCAGCTTGGCATTGTGGACTGAGCCTGAAGCTCAGTGCTGAGACTTGACAGGTTAACATCCTACTTCCCTCCCACCCTGGGGCTGCCCCCCAGTAGTCCCTTTCTAGAGCCCTAGGAAAGGCAAACAGTGTGGCCCAAGACTCTCAAAGCTCAGGGAACAAGGGAACACTTTCCTAGGAGGGTCTGTGATAATCACAACTTGGGAAAACACCCCCAAATATGCAACCCAGTGGCCCTGTTTGTACACTGCCATAAGTAAAATATGTGTTAGTAGTGTTTTACTTTCCAAGCAATACCAAGCATCAACCCAATGTTAGACCATATTAAACAGTAAGAAGGAAAAGTTTATAGAAATGTTAAACGTTACAATAAGCACCTTCAATGGTTTTTTTTCCCCAGCTACTAGGAAAACTACAATACTAATTTGGTGGTGACTGTCCTTTGCTCATGGTAGGTGCTTAATAACAATATGTAGGAAGGAAAGAGAGAAGAAAGGAAGGGAAAAGAGGAGAAGGGGAGGGGAGGGTGAAGGGAGAAAGCCATAGTTCATGCATTGTCATTTGGACAGGACTGCACATTACAGAGAGACAAGGACATACTCAATTTTGAGAACTTTCCAAGTCATCCCCTGGTGTTCTTAACAGTTCCAGTACTCAACACTTCTCTCTATTCAGAAATTCTCCCTATAGCTAATACAAACCCTCTTGGCCTGATTTTAAGCCCACTCACTCTGGCTCTGTCTCAGAGGAGAAACTGAACAGCTGATCTCCATGCTCGATGCAATCATTCCTCATACATTTAAAGAGAGTAAGTCATCGCCACGTTGCCTTTCTTTTCTTCCCAGTAACACCCCCAATTCCCAAAGCTTTTCGCCATGGATCCTGTTTTCTAATCCCTTAATCCAATGGTGCCTATTAGTACTCAGTTCAAAGTTGGTAAAAATAGCATGTCGTCAAGTAGTGGTATCAGGAGATCCTGAACGGACACCCCAACAGATGGAGCTTCTGTTGCACCCCTTTAGATGCCTTCTGGAGAGGCTGGAGAGAGCATGGAGAGCCCCCGGCCACTCCCCTGCAGCTGGGAGGTGGAACCCAGTTTGTGCAGGTGTGTTCGGGCTGCCATCAGACACTGTAGACACCGGCCTACTCAGTGATGCCTCGCACTGTGCTGGACACGCAGGCGCAGTGGGAGGCAGACAGGTGCGCTTCCCGTGTTCATGAGCAGTGCGTCAGTCTGTTCGTGTGTGAGCGTATGTGCAGGAGAAGGGATGCGGAGGCTGTTTCGTTTTGTCAGTTGAAAAGATTCAAGTGATATCTGCCACTGCAGTCATCAGCCTCTATTGTATCACTATTATCCAAGTTGGTCACTGTGGAATATGATCGTTGTAGTCCTTAGGCGCTAGGACAACAGAGTGTCCACACTGTGGAGTTAGTGCTATCTCCCAGATACAAGGTCTCCAAGGACACAGACTGTCCCTTACTCTGCCCCCTCCATCCAGCCTGCAGGTGCTGACAGAGCACCCATCTTACCATGTGGCCGCTGCTGCAGCTCTGGGGTCTTCCTTGTCTCAGTCCTTCTTCCCTCTCCCACTGGTCCACCCATTAATTCACAAAAACTTTTGTGGGTCCAGAAGGGTCTGCTGAGCACTTTCATTTCTAGCCCTTCACATCTAGATAGCTGTGGCTGTGGCCCCTCAGTGTTGCAAGCCATAGATAGTTACAAGTTTGGGGAGCCTAAAGAATGAGCCAAACAAACTAAGAATGGTTTAATATACATGTGGAAGGGCATTTTCTGGTAGGAGGAGGCAGGGAAGAAGAAGTGGGTTCACAAAACCCACCCCTTATCTCTTTGGGGAAAAGACAAGCAGAGAAGAAAATTTTACATATTCTCCTTTAATCTCGACCCAGACAGTCCCTTTAAGGTCTGTTTACATCTTACAGCCTAAAAATGCACCATCATCATTTCTTGAAGTCATTACTCAGAACACACCCCCACTGCATTTCATTTTTATTATCCCCATTTTAGGAACGATTAAATGGAAGCAGAGAGCAGTAGCAATGAAGCAAATCATGAGAGTCTCCAATAGAGACAGAAGCCTTAAAGCTTGTTGGAACAGCATCTCTGTGCCAGACTATTTTTAATGCAAGTTTATGCAGCTGTCCTGCACTTGGAGAGTCTAACAGATGAGCCCGCTCTGCACTCAATGATTTTTTCACCATTCCTAACCCTTTCCAGCTCACCATGCTATGGTTGTGTGTTCATGTGTATGTGTATGGTTGTCCTTAAATGTCCTTCTCCACAGTCCTACACCCCAGAGAGATGTTCTTGGCTTCTTGTAAATATGATTCTAATCCAGAGATCTCTTTGCTCTTCCAGCTGCCTATGCTTTCCAGAGGTTGGTTATATGGGATCTCATTAAAGATTCACAAGAGATGATACTGTTTGGTTTTTATTAAAGAAAAATATTAGGAAAATATACCAAATTTGTATATGCTTGCAGTATTTTTAAGGAAATACATTAAAAATTGGCAACAATGATTGCTCTGGGGAGGGTTCCAGAAATTGGGAACAGCATTGCTCTGGAGATAGGAACTTGAGATCTTAGATGAGAAGACTCTCTTTTCCTGGATACTCTCATACCATTTGACTTTTTATCATGTACAAATATTACCTTAAAAAATTACAAAAGAAGGCTGAGGGCTAGCAATTAACAATTATTGAACACTGACTATAATTCAGTCTAACTGGTGTTTAACTATAAAATCTCACTTCATCTTTGCAAAAGCCTTATGCAAAACCTTATTTTACAAAAGGATATTTGTCACCTGCTTAGGTTTGCACAGCTGATCGGGGCAACATGCGGAACTGAACTCAGTTCTTCCTGATTTCCAGAACCATACACCACGTTGTGTTGACTTCAGTTTTTTTCCCAAAGGAACCAAATGGGGGTTGGTGGTGGAAATTACTTTTAAGAACCTGAAAGAACACTGTGAAATCCTATAACGTGGTTTCCATCAACAACTGAATCAATCTTCCGACCCCCATGTGCAGGCCTCCACTGCACAGTGGAGATTTCTCTCCAGTCCTCCACTGGCACGGGACCACCCTCTCCAGAGGGGGAAAAGGTCCCTGTTATTTTTTAATTGTGTGGTATGCATTGAGGGTACAAAGAATTAGATTACATTGATTGCTATTTGTTAAGTAAAGTCCCTCTTGTCATTGTGTCCCACCTCCAGGAGGTGTGCCATATACCATGATACTCCATCCCCCTCTCTCCTTCTTTCTCCCCAATCCCTCATTCCCCTACCCTACCCCTTGTATTAGATCATCTACTGCCTTCATATTAGAATAGAGTACATTGGATTCTTGCTTCTCCATTCTTGTGATTTTCTTCTTTTACTAAGAAGAATGTGTTCACCCCCATCCAGGTTAATACAGAAGATGTAAAGTCTCCATCTTTTTAATGGCTGACTAGTATTTCATGATATACATATACCACAACTTGTTAATCCGTTCCTGGGTTGCTGGGCATTTAGATTGTTTCCATGTTTTTGGCAATTGTAAACTGAGCTGCAATAAACTAGTGCAAATATCCTTATGATAAAATTATTTTTTTTCTTCTGGGTAGATGCCTAGTTATGAGATTACAGGATCAAATGGGAGGTCTAATTTGAGTTCATTGAAGATTATACATACTTCCTTCCAAAAAGATTGTATTAGTTTGCAGTCTCACCAGCAGTGTAAAACTGTTCCCTTCTTGCCAGCATCTCCAACTTTGAGACTTTGTGATGTGGGCCATTCTCACTGGGGTGAGGTGATATCTCAGGGTGATATTAGTTTCCATTTCTCTGATGATCAGGGACAACGAACACTTTTTCAAATGTTTGTTAGCCATTTGTCGGTCTTTGTCACAGAAGGTTCTGTTCATCTCTTGCCCAGTGGTAGATGAGATTGTTTACTCTTTTTCTGTTGATTAATTTGAGTTCTCTATAGATTCTAGTTATCAACTCTTTGTCAGATTGATGCCCTAAAAATATCTTTTCCCATTCTGAAGGTTGTCTTTTTGCTTTACTTGTTGTGTCCTTAGCTGTTCAGAAGCTTTTCAGCTTAATTAAGTCCCATTTGTTAATTTGTGCTGTTGTTGCAATGGTTGTTGAAGTCTTTATCATAAAATCTTTCCCCAGTCCAAAACCATCAAGAGTTTTCCCCCACACTTTCTTATAAGACTTTTACTCTTTTGTGTTTCAGATTTAAGTCTCTTATACATCTTTTTTTTTTTTTAATTTTTGCAGTTTTTGGCCGCGGCTGGGTTTGAACCTGCCACCTCCTGCATATGGGGCCAGCACCCTACTTCTTTGAGCCACAGGCACTGCCCATCTCTTATGCATCTTGAGTCAATTTTTGTAAGGGGTGAAAGATGTGGTTTGAGTTTCACTCTTTTACATGTGGTTATCCAGTTCTCCCAGCACTATTTGTTGATTCTTTCCCCCACTGAATGTTTTTGTTTGGTTTATCAAAGATCAGATAGCAAGTAGAGACTGGTTTCATCTCTTGGTTTTCTATTCTGTTCCATATGTCTATGTCTCTATTTTTGTGCCAATATCATGGTTTTTTTGGTTACTATGGATTTGGAAGATAGCCTGAAGTCTGGTAGGGTGATGCCTCCAACTTTGTTTTTATTACCAAGAATGCCCTTAGCTATACGGGGCTTTTTCTGATTCCATACAAAACAAAGTATTATTTTTCCAGTTCTTCAAAATATGATGTTGGTGTTTTAATGGAGATTGCATTGAATCTGTAGATTGCTTTGGGTAGAATAGATATTTTGACAATGTTGACTCTTCCCAGCCAAGAGCATGGTATGATCAAGTAGACTTCATCCAAGAGATGCAAAGTTGGTTTAACATATGCAAATCCATAAATGTAATACACCATATCAACAAAGGCAAAAGCAAAGAACATATGATCCTTTCAATAGATGCGGAAAAAGCGTTTGACAAAATTCAGCATCCTTTTCTAACAGGAATAATTAAGAAAATAAACATAGGAGGCACATTTCTTAAGCTGACTGAAGCCTTCTATGACAAACCCACAGCTAACATCATACTGTATAGTGTAAAACTGAAAGCTTTCCCACTTAGAACTGGAATCAGACAAAGATGTCCAATATCGTCACTATTATTCAACATAGTTCTGGAAGTTCAAAAAAAATTATGAAACCCTAAGAAAGAAAATTACAGAAGAAAGGTTCCAGTTGTCACACTCTCTCCAAGAAACCTCTCTAACTGGAGGATATTTAAGGTAGAAGTGAAATAGCTCAGGAGAGTTAGAGTCAAAATCCTGACTGTCCTAAGCATATGGCGTTCTTCATTTTTTTTTTTATCAATTATCTCAGAGCAGTCCCTTTGAGCCAGGCACTCCCTGAAGGGTTTAAGATGACAGAGGTGAACAAGGTCCTTGGTCCCAGGAAGAATCCATGCAAGTGTGAAGAGACAGGAAATGAGTGAACAAGCAAGCAAATAAGACAGACACCAGATAATATGTATACTGGAGAAGATTAAAATAAACTATTAGCTAGAGTGACTGGGTGCCACCCTCAGCATGGGCCATCAGGAAGGGTCTTTCTGGGGAGATGACATACACCTAAATGACAAGAATGACATACATGCCCTGGGAGTTACTGCCCTTCAAAAACAAATGAAGCTTCCTTTGTATGCTTCAGCTCCTACCCCAATTTCCATCTCAAGCTTCTATTTATTTATAACACGAATTTGCAATCCTAGATGTTAGAGCCAGCAAGGACCCTAGAAGTCTTAGTCTTATGCCGTCATTTTAGAAATCAGGAAAGAAAGATGTAGAAAAGTTTAAAACGCCAGATTCATGGCTAGACAGTGGCCTAACTAGTAATTGAGAGTCCTGTCTTTAGCTAATGTTCTTTCTACGAATCTAGATTCCTTCCCTGGTTGTATTTCCAGTGTCTGACTCTTGCCTACTGAGTCTTTACCTGAGTGCCAGCCTCCCTAGAGTCCACAGATGCTAAATCCTCCCTGGACCACAGGGGAATTACTGGAGCAGCTTTAGTCATCTTGAGAATATATACTAGGAACCAAGATGACAGTAGAAGGGAATAAATATGGATTCTTCATAGTCCAATCTCACCACACCCCAGCCATGTGCTAGAGCTGTGCCTCCCGCCTGCCACTCCTCCCTGCCCACAGATAAACCATAACAAGGCCTTCCAAATTTTAGAGATGGGGAGTGTGCACGGCTCTGAGAACTCAGTGAATGTTAAACACCGGTTTCTTGCAATATTCCTTGGTTTAAGTGAGTCAATATGAAAATGCTCTACAATATGATCTCAACCCCTCCCAAAATGCTTTACAAAAATATTAACCACAGAATTCCTTTAAATAGCTAGTTCTTTTAGTACATTTGAAGTATGATCTATAGAAATTCAATCTACATAAAGATTTTATCCCCCTCCCCCCAAGAACAGCTATTATATTAGGAGCAATAGCATAAGCTTGGACTCTTAATGATAGGTTTTGGACTCTTATTATGTAATGGTTCTTATTCATGTCACAAATATTTATTGAACTGCTCTATGCAATACACTCTCCCAGGTCAGGAGAGGACACAATGAGATAGAGAAACAGCCTCTTCCCTTTGGAAGCATGCATATGCCCACATAAACAGAGGGCAGATATGATGAGGGCTACCAGACATATGGACAAAAGTTACAGGAAATGAGGGAGTAAGAGATGATAGCTCAGTCAAAGATCAAGGAAGAAGGCCGCAACATTTTAATAGGGTTCCAAAGGACTGTTGTGATTTGTACAATTGGACAATTCATTGGAGGCAAAAGAAACATCTTCTCATGTTGTGCAGGGGGCAGCGCACACAAAGATGCATTCCTGGAACAGAAAGGCTCCCAGTGCAGCTTGAGGATGAGACGAGAAGACATGAGAAAGAGAAGACAAGCTTAGACAGTAGGTGAGAGCCTTAAATGCAGGAATGAATAACGTTTAGACCCCATCCATAAACCACAAAAGCCTTGAGCAGGTTTGGGGCAGAGAAAGAACATTACAATTAGTTGCACATTAGGAAGCTCATTCTAACAGCCTCACGTAGGACTAATCTGAATGGATAAAGGCCAGCATCAGAGATGAGGAGGCCCATTTAAAAATGACCACATGGTTCCTGAATCATATACAAAGTAAAGAACAAATTCAGGAGCTAGGATAAAAGTAGAATTGATGAGGAAAGAGATCTAAAACCCAGGAGGGAGTGTCTAGTTCCAGAAAGGGGTGGTGGGTCATAGACCTTGGATTCTGGCCTGACGAAGAGAGAGAAGTTAGCATGGTGGCGAGCTGTGTCTCTTTAAGAATGGATGGTTTGGAGATGCCTCTTGCTGGCGACAGTAATCATTGAGTCTACCTTATAAAAGCTACCCCAGCTGGGTGTTTCTAAGCCACCTATGAAGTCTCAGTTATTAATAACTCCTCTTCTGGAGAGAGAAAGAAGTACCTATCATAAATGAGGGGCCCAGAACACATCTCAAATTATGAAGTCTCCAGTATTGCAGTGAAAGCAGCTTGATTAGTGTGGAGTGCAGAAGCCCAGGGAACAAGCATTTCTGTACAAAGGATAACTCAGTGGAGGGTGGGCAACTTTAATCAAGAACATCAGGCATAATAAAGTCTCATATTTGTGCCCTGACAAGAGGAAACACAGGATAGACCGAGACCTTTCAATTTGAAGAATTAAATCTTGGGTCGAGCTGCCTGAGCTGAGCCTGCCTAGTTTCCCTGGTGAGCACCGCCATAACTAGATGTCCGGGGCTCTCGTGACAAGACTGCAAATGTCCAGCCTCTGGTCGCTTTTCTTGACAATGTTCTGTAGAAACATACAGCTGAGTTTCCGTTCCAGTCAGAACCATGCTGACGTTGTGAGGCCTGTTCTCAGCCAGTAGGCCTGTGGAGTCTGTAGAGTTGGTCTTCAATCAGTTCCCCAACATGTTTTCTTAAAACGGAAATATCATAAACCAAGGGGTCTTGGGATAAAGTGTTTTGGGGAAATGCCACATTAAATAAAATCAAACATGTGTCTTTGCTATAAGAACATCTCTGAAAGTTCGATTGTTAATGTGTTCTGAGAATCTCCTAGAGTGAGAAACAGTACATAGCATCTCCCAACATTATTTATTGGCAGAACAATCTTCCAGAAAAATGTCTCAAGGGACAAATGCCCTATAGAATGTGCAGAAAAATGGGTAATGATGTTATTCTCAGGAACATTTGTATTTAACTAAGAATTAAAAAAAAGTAATACTACTGAGTGCCCACTACATGTTAGACACCCTTCTAAACACATATATTAATGTATTTAATCCTTGTATATGTGGGTGCTATTATTATCTTCATTTCACAGATGAGAAAACTGAGGCACAGAGCAGTTAAGAAATTTGTCCAAAGTCCTAAATAGCTAGGTTAGTGAGTAGTTGAGCTGGGAATTTAACCAAGGCAGTCTGGTATGCACAGAAATTAATTTGTAATGGTAGAATTTCAAACACAGTAGATTCTGAGCAAAGACTTGCATGGCAACCCTTCAGTCACAGGAAATCTAAAACTGTCTGCTCATAAATTAGTCTTTATAAGGCTCTCTACTGTGTAAGACACAACTTCTGAATTGTACCACTGATTTGCTTCCTTTATCAAATTATATTATAAAATACATATATACTCTTCCATGAAAACTAAGTCATAATTCAGATTGCAATGCTATTATCAATAATAAAAATTCTTTGTATTACCAGTGCAAAACCCAATAATAAATGGCAGTACATAAAGAAAACAACCTCTTGGTTAACCAAATCAAGAAAATGAAGATGGAAGTTTGAGAAATGGCTTCTCTTGGTTTCTCAAAATATTGGTCTCTTGCTCCACAGAACTAGTGACAAAAACCAAAGAACTATTTCCTTTAATGTGTTGCAATTTTTACATGCATACCCTTCTACTTTGTTCAAAAATTGCCAAAGACATGTCTTACCCTTTCCCATTTCCTCTCCTTATTCAGAAGGATTATCACTAGTTTTGGGTGCATCTGGTAGCCATCTTCACTGAAGGACAGATTTCTCCCCTCAAAAGTGACATTGATCAGATACCTGTAAAGATAAAATAAAAGGAGGATTAAAAGGATGAAGAATGTTGTACCAAAAATAAGATAGGCAGATAGAGAGAAAGATGGAAGGACATGTTACTTATGCAGATACCATTATCAAGTTTGGTACTCCTTGAACTTCTATTTGATTTTACAGTAGAATCATCCAAGTTTTACACAGTAACAATCATATGAAAAAAATGTAACAATTTAAAGTAAGGGCACTTGGCCTAAGTTAATATAGCCATGACTTTGAGTAAATTACTTAGCCTCTGAACCTCAGTGTTTTTGTCTATCTACAAATAGTGGAGTAATAAAGATACCTACCTCATTAGGTTTAAATGAGATAACTTAGGTTAAGCACTTCATGGGGCCTGGTGTGTAGTATTATGTACTAACAATTATTACTCAGAAAAAGAGGTAGATTAAAAGGTAGAGAAAGAAAGTGGGAGTGTACCAAGACAACATTCTGCTAAGAATGGTGGCATGTAGGAGTTTAGATCTCTCTCCCCATCTCAGAGACATGACATGCTGCTTTATTCTTGCTGAGGTCTTACCCAGCTCATACTTCTAAGAGTTGTGGGATGAGTCAGTAGGTAGGAATCTGGTACCACTGGATGCCTCTGGAAAACAGGGCTATTGCATGGCATATAGGGAAGACAAAAATGCTATGGAGTAGGAAAAGGAGGGAGAGGCATTTCACAGAGTGTTCTGGGTACCTGTACATAAATTAGCAGAGGTAGCTAGAGTCAAACCAATGAAACTACCTTCCTCCTGGAAACCTGCACCCAGCCCATCCCATTGCTGTGCTGGCGGTCTTCACTGGGAATTCCCACAAATATGCTCATTACAACTGCATTAGTACAACTGTGCTGATGGTAATTAATGTCCCTTTACCTTAATGACCCAAGGAATCAATAATGATTAGCTCTGAATTCACATGACATGCTACTCTGGAGCCCTAGGCCTCTGCTTGTGAGCCATGTCCCTACCAAGAAGCAAAAGGTGTCTCTTATAATTACAGTGAAGGAGCTACAGGAAGCGGCTTGAAGGTCACTCTGGTGGTGTCCAATCTATGGCTTGCAGGCTGCATGCAGATTATGTGAGGACTTTTTAAATTATCTGTGGTGTTGGATATCACAAAAATTATGCAAAGACCCCCTTTTTTTCCTTTGCCATCAGCTTTTGTTAGTGTTTGGGTACTTGAAATGTTGCCCAATACAACCCTTCTTCTGGTGTGCTGCAAAGAAAAAGAAAGGGTGGACACCCTTGCTGTCTTCAGTGGTACTGGCAGACCTGTCTTCAATTCTTTCAGATAGTATTAGGTTAAACAAGGTTGCCAGGAGGTGGACCGTTCCAGAAGTTATGAAGTCACCTAGGCAGGGTGAACCAAACCCTCACGGATGAACTTCTCACTGTTAGAACTGCCTGGGGTATTTAAGCCTGTCATTCCCTCATCCTGAGTAGCTTCAAAAATGCCACCAAGAATATGGGTGTTGGTAGGACACCGGCCCATATACTGAGGGTGGTGGGTTCAAACCTGACCCTGGTCAAAATGCAAGAAAATATAGCCGGGTGTTGTGGCGGGTGTCTGTAATCCCAGATACTTGGGAGGCTGAGGCAAGAGAATTGCCTAAGCCCAAGAGCTGGAGGTTGTTGTGAGCTGTGACACCATGGCACTCTACCAAGGTTGACAAAGCGAGACTCCGTCTCTAAAAAAAAAGAAAAACAGAATATGGGTGGCCTCAAAAGAGTAGGCATTCCTAGAATCTTAGAACTGAAAGAGACCTTTATAATCAACTAGCTCCCACTTTCTACACTTTATGCTTCCCTTTTACAACACCTTAGAAGTGTTCTTCTCAGCTCTTCTTGATTCTTCCACTGGTCGAGGACTTGTCACACCACCTTCCACCCTCAAGGTGGCCATCTCAATGTTGCCTGGGCCATTCTTTCTTCTTTAAGGCTGAATCTGCTTCCCTGTAGCCCTTTAATACCTAATTCCTCCTTCAAGACTCTACAATCAATCTTAGTTTAATCCTACTAAGAGAATTCTTGAGAATTCTTCAAGTATTTGAAGACATTTATCATATATCCCTTATAAAATCAATTGTAATCTCAAAGAAGTCTTAATTTCATTCAGTTCTATAATTAAACCTGATGGATTAGGAAACAACCATAGAGAGGTTAAATTTGCCCAGTGTTACACAGCTAATTGGGAGCAGAAGTAGCATTTTAAGCAACATTTCCAGTCCTGTGTCCTTTCCAGCACACCTCCCTGATCCTCGTATCAACATCAGGCTTAGCATCCCCAGGCCCTTTGCATAGTCACCATGTGCCATGGCTTCAAGTGCCTGCCATACCATTTCTTTCTGGACACCTGCAGTCAGTCACACCCCTAACCCAGTTCAATGCTCCCTACAGCATCTGCTCCTTTCCCTGCTCCTCAGGTCTCAGCTCACAGCTGTTCACCTACCCTACCACAGGTGGGAAGATAATATGCAGGTCTGCTATCACTTGCAATAACTCTAACACTCCAACCAAAGTTCTATAGAAACCATCCCAGGGAATATAATTAGGAAACCAAAAGGCAGCGATTGTATGTGAAACCCGCACACTGTACCCCATGATTGAATTATTGTACACAGCTATGATTCAATTTTAAAAATTAAAATAAATAAATAAATAAATAAAAGAGGATTTAAACATCAACATAATTAATTTGGAAAATGTGTTCTTACGACAATAATTTCTTAGAATAATTTCTGGAGTCTTCACAGTTGTGATACACAAAAAATAAATTGATCTCGTCTCTTTTTTTGGAAGGAAGGAATGAAGGAACAAGCAAAGAGAGGGAGAAGGGGGGGCGGAGAGAGAGAGAGATGGAGAAGAAAGACAGAGAGAGGGAAAGAAAGAAAGAGGGAGAGGAATAAATTGCCTGGCTTACACATGCACCATTTTACCAGGCATGGTTCTGAATAATTCTAACTTTACATCATTAAGAATATTTAAAAGAAAGCCTCTATTTCAGAAGGCAAGAGAAGTTCCAAAAATAATTCAATTAGTAAGCAATATGCATGGAATAAGTAGATAGCCTCTCAAGATGACTTCTTTGAAGAAGGCTTCATTGAATTGTGTGTACTATGTCTAAGTCGAGAAAATTAAACTTTCAGAAAACAAACTATGCTCCTGGGCAATATAATTGGTTGATAAATTTCTCTGGTCATTCCTGCTCTAGCGCTTTCTGATTTTTTTCTAAGAAATTGTTCTTTTGACTCTGCAAGTTCATTTTCTCTACCTAGACACTTTTCATATATTTTACCCTTATCACACACATTAGTAAAATTTCATGACAATATATAAAATGTTCTTCTTCAGAGTATCCTTTAATCACTTGGATCCATCAGTAGCAAATAGATGAGTCCTTCACATTGTGCTTTTCTGAGTAATTCACAGTGCTATGATAACACTCTGCTAGTAGTGAGGAGCTTGAAAATATATAGACCAGCCTTGAGCAAGATGCCCTCGGGACAAATAAACCCATCCATTCATTCATAATGAAAAAAGTGAAAAAATATTAGGGACGTGGTCACTTCTACACGTTTGTCCTTGGCACCTGAACCTTGGCTTTGAACGATCACAGCAGACCTCAGGTTCTGCTGTGATCTTCAGAACCTGAAGTTTGCTGTGATCGTTCAATGAGAGAGAAAAGATGGAAAAACTGCATAAAATATGATAAAAAAAGATGATACAAATATAAGGCTACATAACAGGAAACGTTCAGGAAAAGAATATATTAGCATGATTTGAATATGTAAAGGCCAGAGACTTGCTTGATTTTGAACCTCAGTGAATAAAATGTGTAACTATATTTTAATAAGACTCAAGTATCAAAGAGATACAAGTTAGGAGTGGAGACTGGCTCCTACACATGTAGTACAAACTGATTCAAATGGTCATATTAATCAATTTAACTTCCTATAAAATCCAGAAATATTCAGCTACCTTTGGATCTGGCTATAGTTTGTCAATTTTGAATATTAATTAAAACCTCAAACCTCCTTTGTGTAAATCCTTGGTAAAGGATTAAACCATAATTGAGATTAAAAGGTGCCCATGACTATTCTATTTTTCTCTGAACACGTCATCCTCAAGTACAAAGTCCAAATGCTTAGCTTCAAGTGGCAGCCAAACTCAGAAGTTCTGCCCATAAGAATCTAATCCCCTGGGAACTCCATCAGGGGTGGTGTATATATGAATGTATAAAATCACTCAATTTGTCTCTGAGATGTAGTGTGAACCCTAAGAAACTGGATGACCTATCTCATAAAGTCCTAATATTACATGGAATCTCATATTTTTAGAAGTAGGAGAAAGAAATTATCCATTGAGAACTGTGGTTTTAGAGAGAAAAACAACAGGTCCTAAGATGCTAAATGCCTTTTTCCCTAGGTGACATGCCGGTTCAGGACTGGCGCTCAAGGCTTCTGATCTTCTCTGCTCAGTGTCTTTTCATGACATCACCAGCTGCAGTGAAATCAGTTCCCAGAGCTCCAGATGTGCTTTGTTGCATTCTCACATCAGGTCCCTCCCTGGACTATACAGATCCCTAATATAGACCGCATCAGACAAAATTTATCTCCTTTCCCACTGGTCTCCTGGATGAGAAAGAGCTTCAGAATCCTTATGGGCTCAGGGCCAATACATTTGCTTCATACAGCCACAGTCATGCTTCAGTTGAGCTGAATGAGGTTGAGCTGAGGTTCAAAGCCCTTACACCTCTTTAACTTCAAACAAACCACTCAGAGCTCATCACTGCACCAGGTTGGTAGCCAAAGCAACGGTTTAGCAGCAGGCCCTATATGGGAGGCATCTCAGAGCTCTGCCAGAATCGTCTCAGCTAACCAAGAGCCCTGGCACAATGGTACTTGCTTTGTCTTCCATATTTTTATGAAGCACTAGATTTTTAAAATTTAATGTCCGCTAATATGGTAATAAGAGAGAGAGAGAACATCCCATCACATTCAATCCTTTTATTTTCAGATGAAGCAGACCAAGTCCAGGAGGGTTTCTGTGATCAGATGATAGGGCAGGGAATAGAATCTGATGTCCCCACTGCCACCCCAGTGTCCTCTATCCAGACCATCAAGCCTAAAAAAGGCAGCAATTTTTCATAGATCTCATTTTCACTCTCCAGCTTAAAAAATGAAGAAACACAGTTCCAGCAGGAGACTTGAATTTTTGACGCCTTGTTTATAATTCTCTGAAATTTATAACTCCGTAAGTTTGCATCATTGATATGTCCCTTGCCTTCTAAAACCTTAAGCTCCCTCATCTATAAACAGACAAGTTCACACCATCTTACTTGGCTGATACGGGAAGCATCAGGGAGATTCCTTTGATATGTTCTCCATGTCTATGTTTCTTTTATTCTTCTGTTAAAATATATTTTATTGAGTGTATTTAAAGTATGCAACATGTTATTATGGGATACATATATACACACACACACACATATATATGTACGTATGTATGTGTATATATGTATATATATACATATATACATATATCTTAAAAGAAATATTACTCTAGTGAAGCAAATGACATCCATTACCCAGCATTTCACTTGATTAATACCATGGCTGTGATGTTATTAAACCCCATCTCTATAAAACCAGAAATCTTTCAAAAAGTCTTCCAAAAATCTTGGGACTCTTTTTTAGAAATACTATTATTTATAGATACATTTTCTCTAGAAGTAGTACAATTTCCCACAGGATTAGAAACAGTGGACTTTAAAACTTTCAAAAGCTACCTAATTAGAGACCAGCATTGGAGGAAAAAGTCAAAGATAGTGAAAAATTCGATTTTTAGCATGATTGTTTGGACAGACCAAACAGAAATTTTTGACTTTTTCCAAACTAAGAAATTCACAATTATCAAAATGAATTCTAAATGATCAATCCAGTATACTGTGGTCCATGTGAGAGGCAAGATTATTTTAGCCTTGTCTACCATGTTCTCTTTTTTAAGTAAAAGAATTTGAAAAAGTTTTAAAAGTTTCCTTTTATATATGTCATACACAAAAATATTGAACACGGCTGTTGCATAAAATAATTAGAAATGCCAGCTTCCTATGCTGTCCTTTTCTCTTATTTAGGCAAAATGATACCTTGTAGCGAACCTCAGGAAAAACTAATTTAAAGAGCAGACTGTAATATTAATTTATAATTGAGATGGGTTAAAAATAGTTTGTCTTCCAGTAAATTAAACATTTTCTCTGAAATTATGTTTATATCATGAATTTATTTTGCAAACCATTCTTCACAAATCATAAAAGGTTCAAGTTTGGGCTAGTCCACATCTCAGTTATTTAAATTCTAAATTAGTATTGTTGAGTTAATGAGATAGAAATTAAAGCATATTAAATTCTAAATTGGTATTGTTAAGTTAATGAGATATTAAAGTACCTTGAATTTAATGTATTTCTCCTGCTGGTAGTGAGAAATGTACGTTAGTCCCGTAGTAGTTTGGGCTGAACTGAATTCATGTCAGGGTAAGTGGTTATGTGTCAATTCACTGATTATAAAGAAAAAGGCTTTTCAGCTTCCTTGGTGTAACAATGACAAATTTCTGTGAGCTATTACCCAGATTCAAATGAATTAGTTTCACAACTGAATACCACAAATTAGTTTAATTTGAAATGAAAGAAAACAGAAGAGGATTGTTAGGAGTCCCAACAACCTCTGTTTGGATATAGGAAGGTGGAAAACATTTCTCCAGAAAGATCCCACTTCTGACCAATCCTCAAGTCCATGAGAATTTTGAGGGTCTCTGTCACTAGCTCTGATGACCTCCAATTTGTACTCTTCTACCCAGTGGGGTCAATGTGATGGGCCATGGCCAGGAAACATTTCTCTCTGGATTTACCTAGGGGATTATCTGTGATCAGACCCAGAAACTTGATCTCATCAAAAACACATCTTATACTCAAATGAATGAAAAGCCTATAAAAACCCCCAAAATGCTTATGATGACAGTTGAGTATAGAAAGTGTAAAAGAAATAAAAAGGAGAAACAGAATAAGAGGGAATGAATGCAGCACACACACACACACACACACACACACACACACACACACACCCATACTGTGACAAGCAGAGTAGCAAGGCATTTAAGAGCAAAGACACTGTAGTCACACACTCTCTGTTCAAATGCTGGACCCACCACTTCTGAAGTTGTGTGATCTTGCAAGTTATTTCACTGCTCTTTTCCTCAGTTTCTTCACCATAAAAAATGTAAATAATAATAGTTACCTGTCTTATAGGATTGTTGTGAGAATTAAATGTTTCAATATATGTAAGAACTTAGAACTATCCCTAAAACAGAGTGAGCATTATGTATTAGTGGTTACTACTGTTGATATTATTATCCTTTTTAAAAAATGTTGTCCAGATGTCAGAGGATATCAGCCATTGCAGGGACTTTTGGATCACAGGGTAATTTTACACATTTAAAGCTGAGCTCAGTGTGACCTGAGGATGTGTTCCCATGATTTGGCCTGTCTAGTTGCATCTGAGTCTCCTAATTCCTGGATCTCTGCTTTTCCATAATACCACCATCCAGTACACTTTCACTCATTCATGTACTCTACCCAACTATTAAGGTTTGGGAACACTTGTTTTGTTCCTACTATGATTAGTTGCCCCTGTGAGGTTTTGTGCAGAGGATGATCACTGAATCATATTACTTCAATATAAAGTTCACTTCCCCAGGAAGGTGAAAGATGAGCTCATATCTCTGTGATTTTTCTTCTGGACTAAGGGACTCCTCAAAATGACTCCCCATTCTGACCTCCCAGGACCCTCCTGTGAGCACTGTGGAATTCTCTTTAAAATCCCTTCGGGGGCACACCCCTACCTATGTGTGAACGCACCACACATCCTTAGGGATCTAGCGGGGCTATCTTTTTTTTTTTTAAAGCTCCCATTTTTGTGTATGCTTTTTATTTTTATTTTTTTTTTAATTATTTTTTATTGAGTCATAGCTGTGTACAATAATTCAGTCATGGAGTACAGTGTGCGGGCTTCACAAACAATCGGAAATATTTTTGTCAACCTGATTAATATAATATTCATGATATTTTCTCATTTACTATGTGAAAACAATTTTGATCCGTATTTAGAAGTTTTCTCCTGACCCATCATGCCAATTAATCAAATGTGCAGAACACCAAAGCTGTTTCTCATTTATCTCTGTGCATAGAACTCAGCAATGAAAAATAAATTCCTCCCTGTCCTCAGGCTCACAACTCTTCATTCCCTTTGCTATGGGTGAGGCCTGGTAAGATGCTACAGGAAAGCCAGGCTTACTAGACACGGTTAGAAATGTGGAACTCCCCAGGAGGAAGGAACTGGTAACTTTTCTGATGATGTCATTGTCACTGGATTATTTTCTCCCTTTTAGTTCATATTTCCCTGCTAGATATAAGCTAAACTCACTTTCTTTCTCAAAACATTGAATAAAATTCTTTGCTTCTTTCATAGATAAAGTGCTCAATATGTTGGTATGTAGCCCAATGTAGGCTATTAAAACCAAGAGGTGAGACCTTCTTAGAGCAAATGCCAAGATAGGTCAAATGCTAGCTGATCACAGAGTACACTGGTGCTATTTCTTTATGCCTAATAATGATTTTAAGGTAAAGGCTTGCCTTTCTGACATCCATTTTAGCTCACATTTGGCAATACGACTCAGGGGTGAAACCAAAACTAGCAAAACAATGACTAGCAAAGATTTCTCTAGGACATTCAACCATGACAGGAAGTCACTTTCTTCCTGTGAACTTTCAGACATACTGAAAGAAACCCTGGGTGCTTGTGCCCAAGAAGCCTGATAAGGTTCCAAAGTAGCCTGGGCATGACATCAGGGGGAAAGAATATAGAGGCCCTCCTCTTCTTTTTGACATTTCTCCATTTGCTCAATTTGTTCTTCACTCTTCTGGAACTTCTTTCTGCTCTCTATTATACCTTAGATGACCAACAAAACCAGTGCATGGGAAATACTTCTGTATACACAGTTCCTGCCTCCTCTGTACCTACCATACTTTTAACTTCACAATTTCCTCTAACAGCTCTATTAAAGGGTGTAAACAATGTGGATAAATATATGTGAATTAGTGATGGCTTCCACTATGGAGATTGAGAATGAAGGTTTTGAGAATTGTCACCCATGGAGAAACAGGGCTCATTTAGTCTTCTAGTAATGGTGGAAAGAGTTCTTTAAGTAGAGATTTCTAGAAGCCATTATATTTAATGGGGAGGTGAAAAGGATCAAAGGAGGGAGGACAGTACAGAGCAGGGGAAGTTTTCCAATAGACAGAGGTCTCAATATGCCTCGGTGAAGTCTGTGCCTTTAGAGGAGATGGGTGTGTCATGCTATGGATACAAGACAGATACAGTGATAGAGACTCATTCAAAAACTCATCTCTGGCTTCATAAAACCCAGTCGTGAACCACACCAGTCATACAGATAAAGCCTTTTCTCATAGGAAATAAAATTATTTCTTTCAAGGAAAACCAGGGTAATGAAAGAGATGCAAAATGGAATATAATATGGGAGTGGGGAAAGTAAACTGTCAGGAAGGTTAGTTAACAAAAAGGAATTTCTCAATGTGGCTCCTTAGCAAAGTCTGGACAACAGCTTTCTGGGCTACAGTTCAGTGAGAGGATCACTCCTTAAGAGTAGTGCTTGTTTTAAAGGTGCAAGAAATTTACATTAGCTGGCAATGAAGAGTGCAAATGTGTATGTTCAAGGAAAATACACCAAGGTGGAAAACATAATGGAACAGTGCTGGTCAAAGATGACCAGCCAAACTCATATCTTAACTTTTGAGAGTTTTTATAAGTATTTCTCTAATTCATAGTACATTATGGCATTGTTTTTAGATGACTAAGTTGGAGTAAAGAGGTCAGGGGAAAATCAAACTTACTTATTTAGGTAGTTAAAGACACCCATTGATCTTTCCCAATATTCTAAAATGAGATTGTCTCTGGGGTCTGAGTTTCTAGCAAAATAAGGTCAAGAGATCATTTAAGCCAAACCCATTTCCCACTTTCCTTATTCTTAGGAGACAACACCATGAACCCCAAATGCATCTTCACAGGGAAGCTGAAAGAAACGTAATCATTGCTTTCTGCTCTACTGTGTGGGGGCTAGAATTCGGCTGTTTCTTCTTTGTCAGGGGATCCTAGCTCTTTCTCTCCCTCTGTAGGTTGATGTTTCCATGGAAACATGCTCTTTAATGCTTCTGAAATTACTGTGTATTTATACCATTAACTCTTCTTTGACCAGGGCAGATGACAAGGAGATTTTCTAATCCCTCTGAAAAGTAATTCTATTTTCCATCTCTTCTTACCACAAAATTTATAACAAAGTGTAATCGACACCTAATGGCCATATTTCCTTATTGGACATCACTTCTTAACCCTTGTGATGTCAGCTTTTGCCTCTATCTTCTACTGCAATGGTTCTTACAAAATCATCAATAATCAAAACAAGGTCAGATGTTGACAAACCTCATGTTAAAATTTGATCCTCAATATTGAAGGGAGGGCCTAATGGTAGGTACTTGGGCCATGAAAAGATGAATGCCCTCACTTGGGGGTGAGTGAATTCTCACCCTATTGGTTACCATAAGAGCTGCTTTTTAAGGAGAGCCTGGCACCTACCCACCCTATCTTGTTCCCTCTCTTGCCATGTGATCTCTGCACACTCCAACTCTCCTTCACCTTCTGCCACAAGCAGAAGCAGCCTGGGGCCCTCAGCAGTTGCAGATGCTTAATCTTAACCTTTCCAGCCATCAGAATCTTGAGCCAAATAAAACCTTTTTCCTTAAAAAATTTCCCAGATTCAGGTATTCCTTTAGAGCAACACAAAATGGACTAAGATAAAAGTCAACAAAAATACCATCAGTCATGTTTACCCCATCATAATTCCCTAGAAATTATACAGCTTCTAACAGTTGACATTCATAGATTTTTGGCAAATCCCCTTTCCTTTGTTTATCTGTTTTCTTAATACAGAATAATATATTGGTCCTCCATATACATCTCAGGTCAGTCCTCTGTTCCTTAATGTCCATTTTCACTCAAATTTTGGGGGAAATCTAACACTTAGCTGTGAGCCCATACTCTCTCCCTCGGAGATGAATTCACAGCCATAGTATTAACCATCATGGCGTGGCCCCCACCATCTCCATTGCAGGTCCCATCTCTTCTATGACCTTCAGTTTCTGATTGGTCTGTTTTACCTGAGTGATCTAATATCAGGTCAAATTTAACATGGTCAAGTCCCAGCCCAGTCTCCTATGTCATTAAACAAAGAGAGAACTACTCAGACAGTGTTAAAATTCTGGTACAGCTTTGACTTTTTCTTTTAGTTATAATTTCCTCTTTAGCATTTTTCCCACATGAATAAAAAGGAGAATATTCTGGCTGCTATATGTACTGCATTTCCAGAACCAATCAAATCAGTTAACAAGTCAACTGTAGTTTAGAATATTATATAAAATATGCTGATTAACATTTTTTCCCTTTTCAACAAACAGTTTTAGAATTTTATCTCCCCAAGGTAAATGAATTCATAGCTTTCTAACCTTTAAGTGAAATTGTTTAGAAGTTATACTTTTGCTCTGGCCACTCAATGAAGAAAAAAATCAAACCATGCTACCATTTATTGAGCATAGGTTAGGCTATGTTTTGGATGCTTTATATTAATTTGTCACATCAATGCTATACAATATTAGGTAAATACTGTAAGACCCCAAGGTTGGTGGCACTGGAAGGTGAACCCATCCACTTCTGAGTGATTCTAAAGCCCATGTTTCTATCATTGCCTCACATTAAGAATAACACTGTCAAGAGAAGCAAGAGTCAGGAGAGAAGGAAACAAAGAAGGCACAAACTTCTAACATGGTAGACCTAAAACCCAAATCCAGATCAGAATGGCTCTAAGATCTGGGCTGTTAGTCATTATTTATACTACCCATTAGCAGCCCATCAGTGACTTTCTATTTTCCCTGATGCGAACATCATAAGGGAGGACCACAGGGAAGAGGAATGAACACACTGGCTCTCCACAGCCCTGGGAAAGACTGGAGGCATGTCGCTGATCAGAAGAGATGTTCATAGGGTAATAAGAGAACTCCGGTCTCTAGGGTCTATCAATGTCACATTTCACAAGCACTAATCCAAAAAAGTGAAGAAATGGAATTAATTTACCTTATAAGAAAACAGGAGACAAACCACAAAGCCGTAAGCTTGACTTGACTCAGAGAGAAATTAATTCTCAGCTCACGCTCTGGGAGGAAGTCATTTATGAAAGTCTAGGACTATATTCTTGGAGTTCTTGTTAGAGGCTGACAACAAGAGCTAGAATATCTATTCAGCTCAGTTAAGATTGGAAAAATTTATCCTAGTTTGGCACAGAATATCCAAGTTCTCTCTGGAGAGAGAGACTTAAAAATACAATATTGAAGTATTTCTTGGGAGCTATAATCAACCCTCAATAATAGAGGCAGAACTACCCTTTTGACCTGGGCAATCAAATACACAGATTATTCTCAGTACTTAACCTCTTTGGGTAATACTCCCTTCCTTTGGAGAAGCTCTCTTTCTTGATCCCCTCATGCTGTATTATCTTGGTTCTTCACTTGTGATTGTTCCTTCTTAACTTCTTTGCTGGATGCTTTTATTTATATTTTATTTGGCTTTTGTTTTTTTTAAAGGAAATTCAGTAAAAGCTCTCTATTCATTTCTCTTTTCTTTTCATGACAGTGTCAGCCATTCTTATGGACCCATCTTCTAAGTGAATGAGTTCCAATTCTACAGCTCCAGTGCTGACCTCTTTTCATTTCCCACCTCCATTCCTTGGCCATTTCATCTTGCATCCCCCCTGCTACAAACTCATAGTGCCTGAGATGAATTTGCTTTATCTTTCCCATTGAAATAGCTGACTTTGTAACTCCTCTTAGGAGGAGTTAATACTTACAAAGCACTTGGAAAGGTGTCTGGCATGTAGCAGACACACAGTAAATATTAACTGACCTTTTTCCTGTAGTCTTGAAACCTAGGCATCTGTGATGTCTTCTTTTCTTAATTTCCCATTTCCAGTCACCCCAAACTTTCTTTTCTTTACAAAATTCTTGAATGCATCCCTTACTTTCTTCTGCTACAACTTTCAACCGAGACCACGCCTGTATCATCTCATACCCAGATTCCTCCAATAGCCCTCTCTTGGGGCTGCACCTCATTGCCCCCCATACCATTCCCACTTAATCTGACTGTGAGACTTCACAGTGCTCTGTCACCACTTGTTCAAAAATCCCCAGTGCCTCTCTACTACCTATAATCAAAGTCTACCCTCCATTAAGGCCATCTACCTCCTGGCCCCATCACCTGTTGGGAATTCTATCATTTTCATATGAACCTTTCCTGAAGCCAAGTGGCATCTCCACTGTCCCCTGAACAAACATTACTTACACTTCCCTGACTTTCTTCAGTTTTCTCTCAATTCAGTGTAATCCAAATCTTGCTCATGCTCATGAACTCTGATCAAATCTTTCCTTCTTGTTAACATAACCATCACCTCACTTACTTATTTGTTGTAGTAAGACATTTATACTCTACTCATTTTTTTTAGCTTTTTTAAAATTAATTAATTAATTTTTTATTGAATCATAGCTGTGTACATTAGTTCAATCATGGGGTACAGTGTGCGGGCTTCATATACAATCTGAAATATTTTCATCTGCCTGTTCAACATAACGTTCATGAGATTTTCTCATTTACTGTGTGAAAACATTTGTGTTCTGCATTTGGTAGGTTTCTCCTGACCCTTCAAAGATGCACCTCAAGTGTGATCCCACCCTTTATCCTCTCTTCCCCCACCCTCTCTCTTCCCTTCCCTCCCTCTCCCCTTTCCCCTTTCTTGTGAAGGCTACAACCCAATTATACTCTACTCTTAATAGTTTTAAAATGTACCATTCCTTTATGCACGTCAGATGAGGTCCCACCAAATACTCTCCCTCTCCACATTGTATATCAAATCAGTTCATTGTACCCCATAAATGCATTAATGTACACAGTTATGATTTAATAAAGAAACAAAACAAAAATAAAATAAAATGAGATTATACCAGGTAAAAAAAAATCTTACCTTCTCTCTATACTTTCCTAACTGTCCAAGGCCCTTCTCCCTTCCTATCTCCTTTGATACAGTCCACATTTCAACATGCCATTTATTGTTCACCTGATCTATTTTGTTGCTTAACTTTTTGTGTGTCAGTATCTTATCTTACATGACACACAATACACTATTTAAAGGTAAGAATCAAAGCTTGTCCTTCTATTATTCCTTGCAGAAGCCACATTAGTGCCTTGCTTGCAGTAACTATTAAATAAATACTTAGTGATTTGTTTTTAACTAGTTTTGAAATCCTCCCTTGCTTTCTTACTACCCCTCTACACCTTTCATGTTGTACATACAACACACCATCCATCTACCCACCCATCCATGTATCTATCCCATGTACACTTTCTTCTGTCTCTCTGTCTCTCTCTCTCTCTCTCTCTCTCACACACACACACACACACACCACACACACAGTGCTGAGTACTGATCCCCTGTGGAAGCAACTCCTCCACTTATTGATTTTATGAAAGAAAAGATTCTAAAGAATATATATATCTGCAATCTTTCTTTTCTAAAAATCAATGACATTAAAAAGTGGGACTAACTTCATTCTTTCACAAGTCCTTTTTTTTAAACTTTTCCCTTTTAATGATTTCCCAAATACATTGTCCATAAAAACATAGACCTGCCTGTGAGAATCATGTAACCTAATCAAATCCTGCTCCTTTCCACATGTTGGGACCTGTGCAGAGAGCTGTCACACAAGTGAACACAACTAATGACCACTGGCTACATCAAAAGTGATTTCTACTTGTTTCTGAAATGTTATATTCCACAGGAAAGAAAAAGAAATAGAACTTCTTGATATTGGGGTTGCCTGCAATGCTTCTGCATTTTTAGTTTAGAAAATCCAAGTAATGGAGGAATGTGAAACATACATAAAAATTAATATTTGAATGTTCTTTACTGATGTAAATCCACTTTATTAGTTTGGGAATAGAAACAAATAGAGAAACTCATTTTACTTATAATATTGAGATGAGAAGCTCTTTAAAAATGAATTCAGGGAGACAAAGGTGAATCTATTTATTTTTTAGTATTTTTTAATTTTTGAGAAAAGTTAAAAATATCCTTTGTAGGGGACAGGAATTGCTTTTTCTCAATTGTCACATGGTTCTCCCGCTCCTTGTCCCCTATACACACCGCAGCAAGGTGAGGGCTTGACAATCCAGGATGTCAATATCTTCAGGGAGGCCCTTAGATCAATGCAAACAGTGCACAAAGTGGATATTTCATGGATGGGATTAAGAGTTGAGGACAGTTCAGACCTTTTCCCTTGGCGATAATACTAGGCCATGAAGAAGCAATCCAGGTGGAAATCAGAAAGGTGTGGTTAATAAGTCTCTCTGAACCTCAGTAAAGATTTAATCCCTGTGAAACCAGAGGGGGTTAATTTGATTAACACTTGCCCAAATTCCCTCAAATTCTTGGGCATCCTAGCATACATAACCTAGAGAAATTCAGCATTTAAGTCCAACATTTTTTCTCTCTTCCCCAGTCACTACCAGGTTGCTTTGATTATATGAAGTTAATATATTCTCTCCATATGATTGGGGAAAAGGTAACAAAACAGCTGGTGATGTCTTCAATTGCAAAGAGGGTGGGGGGTGGGTGTATAAGAGATAGAAATGTGAGAGAACAAGCACACACCGGAGAGAAATGAAGAGATGGGGAGAAGATGAAACAGCACGCCGGGTAGCGTCTCCATGGCAACTGCATCCCATGTACAGAGAACTGCCAGGAGAAGTCAAGATCCCAGTAAGTAGGTGTTGGTGGAAAGAGAAGATAAGAGCTCAGCGATGGACAAAAACCACTGAGAGGAGATGAATTATCGTTGTGAAATTAACTCTTCCTCCCATTTCTTTTTCTAAACACAACCAAAGCTCCAGTTTAAGCGAGAATGCCTCTTAAGTGCTGCTGTTGCTGCCAATTCCGAGTCTCATCAAGGAAGGTCTCAGGATTGTATGAATGAGTCTTGAAGAGCCCCTGATTGAAGCCAAAAGAGAAAAATTGAGTGAGGTACACAATTTCCCAGTAGCTATTAGCTAGCTTTCCCAACATTTCCCCCCCAGTAATTTGTATAGAAGAAATATACTTGTTTTCATTTTCCAGGTGGTTTCCACAGGGGAAAGCAACATAGATGAAAACGCTACTGGGCATGTAAACAAGGGTACCATAATGGGAGGTTCAAAGTCCACACATTAGTGGTCTAGGAGGCCTATTGGTGAAATCTATCCCCATGATACAGGGAGAATCATACAGATGTCCTTGGAGAATATAGGTGCTCAGAAACACAGCAGATCCTCCAAAAACATCATTTTGTTCAACTCATTTTCTTACATTGATGAGAAAAACAAAAATGGATTTCCAGCCAGCTGGGGGGCCCCTGTCTGTGTGGCGTCTGCACATTCTCCCCACGTCTGTGTGGGTTTTCTCCAGTTACTCTGGTTTCCTCCCACATCCTAAAGCTGTGCACATTAGGTAAACTGGCGTGTGTACACGATCCCAATGTGAGCATGGGGGTGTGTGTGAGTGCGCCTTGTGAGCAGTGTCCTGCCCCCAGCCGGATCTCACCTTGACCCTGAGCTACGGGGACAGGCTCCAGCCACCTGTAACCCTGAACTGGATTAAGCTGATAAATAATCATCTTACTTGATTTTATTACTCTTCCTTAAATATCTGTATAGCTTACATAGATAGATGTCAACATTGAATATGAGAAATGTCTTGGTTTTTATTTAGAAGTTTGGTGATTGTGATCAGAAATATGTAATAGGAACTTGTTTGTCTCAATGAGTGGATGGTCAAATTAGTTTTGTTCTGTCTCCTTTTGCTTAATGTCACAGTTTCCAAGAACCTATTAATGACGCTAAGTGGGGACTTCTGGTGTGTTTCCTGGGAAATTTCAAATTCCCCATCAAATATAAACTAAAGCAAATAATATAAATATAAATAAATATAAATTTTAAATATAGATAAAGGAAAAACTTTAAAGCATGGGATATTGTTTCCAGTCATTCTTTTGTACTTTTAGGTCTTCCCACATACGAACCACAAGATCTGGGAGGCACCTGTAGCTCAAAGGAGTGGGGTGCTGGTCCCAGATACCGAAGGTGGTGGGTTCAAACCCAGCCCCGGACAAAAACTGCAAAACAAAAAAGAACCACAAGATCTCCGGATCCCTGTGCCTCCCAGTGGCACTCACAGAGAGACTGTGACACATGCCACACAGACTGCTTCTCATAGGTTCACATCCAGAGGCTGGGTGTCACTGATACTGCTAAAAGTTTGCATTCCTCAGCCACATGCCAGAGACAGGGATTCAATATGCCTCGGATAGAGCCCAAGAACATGCATTTTAAAGGTCCCTGTGGGGTGTGTTGTGTGGACAGTATAGAAACCACCAAAGGAAGCACACTCCCTCTTTCTCTTCTTCTCGTGACTCCTCTACTCTCTGCCTTGCCAAATGTGGTGAGGAGAATCTTTGCTCACTGTCAGAAATAGCAGAACCATCAAACCCATCAAACCCATCAAACAGTTGTCCCTGTGGCTCTCACTAGGCCAGAAAAAATGTTATTCTGCACTGAAAAATGAGTCTGAGACCAGCTCTGATCACCAGCTATTCTAACCAGGAGAGTCTCTGTTGTCAGAGTCAGGAATAACTTGATAGAGGCGAGCCAAGGAAAAAGAGCATATAGTTTCTCCCAGAGGCCTAGACAGTAAGTGAGTGTGAGACATAAGGTGAAATAAACGGGCACATTTTGAATAAAAAATAAACACACTTTGTTTTCTTCTACCCCATTCACAGAGGAACTTCCCTGTATCACAGACTTCCCATAAATGTCACAGAAAGTCAAAGGAGCCCTGGGTATCACATGTCTCAAAACTCAGTTCTTTTACCAAGCCAGAACACCAACCGTCTTCTGATTCAGATTGATACAACTGAGCACATGAACAGGCTCTTCCCAAACTAACTAGATAGTGTCAACGAGAAGTGAAATCCACTAGGTGAGGCATATGACAAGAGCAGTGGCAAGTTGGGACAAAGAATGCCCACTGTGCTCGGAGTCATGCCAGACAATGTGAACACACGGATCCATTAAGAAAAGTGACCGCCTCTCCCCAGCATAGGCTCTCGCCTTGGGTGTGTTTTGCATGCCACGTGATATGATCCCAAGTTACAGATGAGGAAACTAAGGCTCTGAAAGGTGCCTCATTTTCCAAAGTCATACTACTAATAAATGACAGGATGGAATTAAAATTGAGGTTTAATCTGATCACCAAATTATATTTTTTAACCCTATTCCATCAGCCCCTTCCCACAGTCTGGTGAACAAAAGAATTGTACTGTATATACAAAAATAACTCATGTTGCTGGTCACTTGTCCACTCCCCCCCTCTATCTCAATCCCCAAACAGGCACTGACAACATATGGAATTACGGGTGGGGGAGAAACCTGAAGGCTTTCTTCTGAGAAGAGATGAGAAACTTCCCACATTCTTTTTTTCCAGGACTTAGGAAAGTGAAGACAGTATTTCCATGAATGGAGAAAAGGGCTACAATTTTTTTTTTTGTCTCTTTGTTTTTCATTCTTCCCCTTTCATGAGAAGTGAGGACCTGTGTGCCGCCTACTTAGAGATGACTGACTCTGAAGAATGAAGAGGATTGAGAGTGGCGTCAATGACAAGGAACAGGGAGCATGCTGATTTATGGAAAGTGGCAAGAGAATCTCCAAGGTGTCTTCATTGTCCCACTCAATTCACCAAGGACAGAAAACAGCCTTTATTAAGGAAATAAAAGAATCTGAATGTTCTGGGTGTATTCCAACAGTTACACGGGAAACAGGAGAGGAAACCATCGCATGAAGCCTGAATGGACATGGAATGTGAAATGTGGGTTTAAATGCATCCATTGCTCCCTGTCATTGGAGGGAGAACCATTTGCAGTCCTCTGTCCTCTTCCATTCTTTCTACCTTTTCAAATATTGGCTTGCCACTGTTACACATCTCAGGAACATAGCATAGCAATAAGTGACCCAAGGTGGCACAGCTGGGGAGAAGAAAATCCTATGAGTCCAATGGCTTAAAGGCTATGACAGTTTCACTAGGAATTGGGCACAGGGGAGAATATGGGAAGCTGGTGGGGAAGGAGCTTCACGCTTCACACAAGAGCCATGTTAGCTGGGTCTCAAAGAATGATCAGTTTACCTGGCAAGGAAGGGAGGGATGGAGAGTCCAGAGACTGTAGCAGGTACCATGACAAAGACGCAGCTGCAGGACACAACAGAGAAAAGGAATAAGGGAGCTGGGGGCAGGGAGCATCAGAACAGGGTATAAGGATGAAAAGAGAGACCTCATCGTCGTGAAGGTCTGGGACAGGATGCTGCGTTCCTATAAATAAGTACCCAAGAAAAGTTTTCAAACAGGGCAGATAAGTGATCCAATTAATTTTTCCCTAATTAATTTCTTTGTTGTTGTTAAGAAAAATAATACTTGGCATGAAGACAAGTTAAGGAGCTCGGAGCTGAGATAAGAGAAACAATTCAAATCTGAACTACAGTCTTCAGAGTGGTGATTGAATGCTGGAGGATAATCTAAGAAACTATTGTAAGGCGTGAATGGACACGGAATGTGAAATGTGGATTTAAATACATCCATTGCCCCTGTTATTGGAGGGAGAAAAAGTATAGCCCTGAGCTCTTACAGCACACTCTCAAGGCATACCAACTTGCAGCTATGACCTTTCTTGCCACAACCACAAGCTCCTTAGGACTCCAAGGTCAATAGTGAACTGACTGGTTCTTATTAAAATTGGAAGAGGAAGGAAGGGTCAAGAAGGAGCTTGAAGCATTAATACAGACCAAGTAGGGGTGCAGCATGATCATTTTGCATGTTGGAAGATCACGCTGGCAGGAGCATGGAGAATGGTCTGAGGAAACCAGCATCTTGCAAATAACCTTTGAAATATGTAACAAAAATTATTTAAGTACTTTGGGAGCCCTCTTATCTTCAGGGTTGAGACTACTGGCTTGGAGTCTCTTTAACTATTTTCATTTTCCTTGCTCTGCCTTCTGAAAATCACTGACAACTCGTTTAAACAGAGGCATAGAAGATGACTTAGTGATGTTCCCACTCTGACTTCCTCTCGAATCTCAGAGATGTGAGAGCATAGGATTTGAAAAAGTTGCTCCAGGACATTCTAGAAGCTACCAGCACCACACAGTCTCACCCCCATTGAAAATGTCTACTCCCGTGTGTGCTTGGCCGATGCTGGATGAGAAGAAAGATTGCACACCAATTTGATACTTCAATGAACGCGTATGAACTTGGACTCCCTCTCATTACAGCATCATATTACAGGACCATGTTTAAGTCACAGCTCACTGCGAATCTTGGCTATATTTTGCAATCTCCTTCCATCCTGTTTTCCTTCAAGTGAGCTCTTCATTATCAGTACTAATGGGGGACAGGGAGGGCATATGTAATCGAAATCAACAGATAACTCCAAACCTTATTGTACACCAAGGGTTCAAAATTCTCCCCCCATGGAGCCCTTTGCAAAGCTCCTATCATGAAGCAAAACTTAATAATGCTTTAGCTGTTCTCTATGCTTCTCCACATCTGCTGGTGGAAGCCCTAATAAGCAGCAAAATGACCAAACCCAGCAGGAGGGGAAAGGGTGAAAAGCGAAAGGCCTAGAAACTTCACAAAGTGGATAATAAGTGCCTGAATGATGGGCTCTCGGAAAACCAGGCCCTGGCTGACAAGGTTTATTTTTTTCCCCCAAATGGAATGAAGACAAATCGTCAAGCAAGTTTGCTCCAAGATATAAATTCTGAGTTGCCATGAATTACTCCCACAACCCAGGAGAGAAGCAAAGAATGGGAAAAGCCTCAATTTTCACTTTTTAAATGTGCAACCATAACCTTAAAATTCATCCAATTCAGGAAGCAGCTTGTCTCTAAATGTGATTTTTAACAAAATAGAACAGTCTATTGAGTCTATCAGGGCTCCTGACACACTCACAGATGGTACGATTAGCATCTAGCTGAGCCCATAATCCCAGCCCATTTTCCCCTCGTCACCCTACCAGCTTTGGGTGACACCTGATTTCATCTCCCCTTGTGTTCATATCCCTTGTTCTTTCTTCAGTGGGTGCTGTAGCCACTAGAAAGGGACTTCATCTCATTTGTCAGTAACACTCTGACAGCAGTAACTAGTGAGAAGAGGCTGGAAAGATGGCTCATCCTCCATGGAGAGGCTCTGCCCCATCCTGCCCTCCCCAAAACCTTTCTCCAAGATCACATTTACGGAGAATATGTCCACCAATGAAACATAGTCTGTAAAAGAACTCAGAAGCCCAGTGTGAACACCCATTAAATTTGTGCAGTGGAAATAGTAGCATGAGTTAGTATGTTCAGCAATTTCCTATGCATTCAAAGAATTTCACATGTTAAAGATGTTTCGCTGCATGAAACAAGAACAAGACACTTGAATTGCATCAATTCTGCCATTTCACCATTTAAGCAGAGAATGCTGATCCTGAGAATGCATTTTGCTATAATCTACAGCATTGCACCCCACTGAAAACTAAGCTTTCATAGGTAATTCAACATACGACTCTGCAGTATGCACCAAAGTAACAGAGGAGGTGTGCTTTTGAATCTCACATGGAGGAGGACAAATAGACCTCACCCTCTCTTCTCCATTAGGTAGGGAGCATTCCTAAAGGAGAGGCTGGGATTTATTCAGAGGTAACCACCGTCGCACAGAACAGCACCATTTCTTCCAGCTTCAGTGTTCAGCTGGAGGTGACCTCCCCACATCATTACCAGGCCTTGTTCCATGGCTTATGAGGCAATGAGAGCAGGACACAGGCTGCTGAGGGAGGCACGTGCATGCTGCTCGGTACTGAGGCAACAAGAGGGGGCTGGGGAGTGATTTTACATTTAGGAATGTTTTCAAATCCCAGCAAATCCCCGCCTTGTTGAAACAAAGAAACCCTCCAAAAGGAGAATCCCTATGGAAAAGTAAGACAACAGAGAATTTCTCACAATTTTCCTTTTGTGGAGATAAGCAAATGGTAGCTGGAGCTCTTTTGATAGTCCAATTTCTATTTTGTGTACAATAAAATAATGTATGTGTCCATATAAATAGAACATATTTATATTTTTAAAGCTCAGAAGAAAATCTTCCAAAACATATCAGTATTATATTGATGTGTATGATAAAAATCTGAGTATTGATTCTTCTTATATAATTTTCCAAACATTTTTACAATACATATATTACTTTTATATACCAAAAATAATATTTGCAAAACCCAAACAGATCTGCTTTGATCATCTGCATAGAGTATTACATAGTAAATATAAATCTTTACTGTAATATGTAAAAATTTAGGGACATGTCCAGCCCCCAAAACATTGTCTAAAAAGGCAGAATGAAAAATTGGGTCCATCCTATAATAGCAACTGTATAAAAATAGGTATGTATAAGGTCAAGGGCTATGATTTAAATTAAAATCCTTGTGTTAGGGCAGTGGGAATGTAAGTGGATTTTCTCTTGTTTCAATTTTCCTACTGCTGCTGTCCAGTAGGAAAGTTGGAACAAGAGGATGAAGTTGGCCTCTATGAATTCCCATCTTCCCAGATACCCATAGTGTATGTTATGTTGCCAACAAACTAACACATATTTACTCCCTGGCACTAATAGGGAACTAATGAGTGGTTGCCGTTGGGGTCTCCTCAGTGGAAGCAGAGTGAACAGAATCTGGAATTGTTTCTTACCAAGGTAGTTCTAATGGTATAAAAATGGTGTAAAAGAATTATAACAATTAACATATACAATTTATTTAATGGGAATCTCTGAAGAAAGATTGGATTGGCAAAGGATACTTGTCTGTTTAAAAGCTATGAATGAAGAATCAATGAATGTTTTATTATTACTTTTCTATTTTCCTTTTTTGGTAGAAATGGTGTCTCACTATGTTTCTCGGGCTGGTCTTAAACTCCTGGCTTCAAGTGATCCACCCTCTTGAGCCTCCCAAAGTAGTGGGATTGTAGGTGTGAACAACCACACTCAGCCCTAGAACCAGTGTATTCAAAAGTGGTCTTTCTAGTACTATGGAGAGGAAAGAATCATCTGGAAGAACAAAGAAAACATTTTTTTTTTTTTTTTTTACCAGATAAAAACAGTTGGCAGGTAACACTATAGTTGAGAAGAATACATTATAACTTACTGGCACCAGCCCCTCAGACCATGTAATTCACTCATTTTTCTGTTTCTAAACTTAGCAGGGGATCCTCTTATAACTGAGAAGTGGTAACTCCAGCATTACAACAGAAAAGGGGCAAAGGGCAGCAACATGTTGTGTGTTGGGAGAGCAGGATGGGAGATGTCAGCACGCTGAGACTTTTCTTAAAGTAGCATCTGCATAGTTAAGCATACTGGTATTACCCTGTTTATATGTTTTAGCTACCAGGATCTGGAAGGGGAACTGATGGAAAAATTAAAGAGGCCAAATGCCACCCACCCCTTTATTCTTGGGCTTTGTATTTTTTTTTCTTTTTTTGAGACAGTCTCACTTTGTCACCCTGGCTAGAGTGCTGTGGTCTCATAGTTTACAACAATCTCAAACTCTTGGGCTTAAGAGATTGTCTTACCTCAGCCTCCTGAGTAGCTGGGACTACAGGTGCCAGCCGTGACAACTGGCTAGTTTGTCTATTTTTAGTAGAGACAGGGTCTTGCTCTTCCTCAGGCTAGTCTTGAATGCCTGAGCTCAAGGAATTCATGCACCTTGGCCTGCCAGAGTGCTAGGATGACAGGCATGAGTCGCCACACCCAGCCTAGTCTTGGCCTTTGTAATGCAGCTAATTATGGAGTTTTTCTAACAGAATGAAAATATAATGAACAATCAGCTTGGATTGATGGATAAAACTTCTTAATAGGTATTTTTTAGTGAACATTGGTGTTCATTAAATATGGCTGCAGCCAGGCATGGTGGCTCACACCTGAAATACCAGCTACAGGGGAGGCTGAGGCGTGAGGATTGTTTGAGGCCAGGAATTCGAGACCAGCATAGGTAACATAGTAAGACCTTGTCTTTAGATAAATAAACAAAAAAATTAGGTAGTTATGGTGGTGCTAGCCTATAGTACAAGCTATTTGGGAGGCTGAGGCAGAAGGATCTCTTGAGCCCAGATTGCAGTGAGCTATGATTATGTCACTGCACTCCAGGTAACAGAGCAAGACCCTATTTCAAAAACAAAATAAATAGATTAATTATTATTATTATTATTTTACAAAAAAGCTGAAAATGCTCTATCACATCTTTCATCAAAGGTAGTTTATTTTCATCAAAGGTAGTTTTTTCTTCCCCTATGGCCACCATCCTTAAAACTGGGGTGGGCTGTGACTGCTTTGACCAAGAGAACAAATATAGCAGAATGACATGGTACCAGGTAGAACTAGCCACCATGATTGAGGAAACTCAAGTAGCCAAGTGGAGAAGCACACAGAGATGGGAATAGAGTCCTGGTGACTCCCAGCTGCCAGCTAGCACCAGTTTGCCAGTCATACAATCCCAGAAGTGGATCATCCTGCTCTGGTCAAATACACTAATGCCACCAAGAATTAAAATAAGCTGTCCCTGAGAAGTCTCTACCAAATTGCAAAGCTGTTAGCAAACAGATAGTTGTTATTTTAAACCCTAAGTTTGGAGGTGATTTTTATGGAATAATTAATAACAAAAACTGTTATCAGCAGGCATCTGGTTTAGATTTACATCTCTAATGAGTTTGGTTAGGATGGTCATTGGCTTGATACTGACCAGCTCCACGGGAACCAATGAAATTGAGGTTGGGATCCTAAAAGTTTACAGAAATATCATCATCCTACCAAAGAATAGGCAGGCTCCAAGTTACAATCACCCCATTTATGTACCACTTGCACCTATGGATAGGGGCTATGGCAGGTAATAGATAAATGTATCTGTCCCAACTTACATCTAAATTCAACTTGAGGACAAACCTACAGATTCTATCTCATTTGTAACCTGGGAATTGCATGTAATCATTTTTGTTCAATTTCTGCTTTAGTATCCCATTGGCCTTTCTCTATAACATTTAAAAAAAATTATGGGGACTCAGTGGCGAATAAAATACAGTTTCTGGAATCACAGAGCTCTTCGTCTAATAGACGTTGAGTTTGTATCTCCAGCTGTAGGAGCAGCAGCACCTGCTCTAACTGAATTAACTACAGCTATACCCTCAGGTCAGATCACTATGGAAACTTCCATTTTGATGGTGAGGGCTGGATTAGCACAAGGAAATCCAAGACTACACAATCTGTTGAGCTACATCAATCCAGTGTTGTTTCTTCATGCACACTGCACTCAAAAGATCCAAGCAAGTACTCTCCCCTTACCCCAAACGTAATCCTAGTTCTGCGTTCTTTGGATGAAAGGTAAATGTAAAGGAAAAGCAGAGGTTCAGGGAAGCTGTAAGAAAAATCCTTAAAGGCCTGCTGGAAAACTCATGTGTGACTCCTATACCAAGTAAGCTGAGACTTTGCTATATAAATCAGAACTGCTCCATTCAAACTCCAAGAAGACTTTTTTTTTTTGTATTTGAATAATCTCAGCAATAACAGAACTTTAGCAATTTACCAATAATCACATTAATTAAGATTTGTATAATGGAAGTTTTATAATTCATGAGTCTCTTTCATGTCCATAATTGTTCTTTCATTATCATTCTCAGGAAGTATTTCCCACAGGACCTTAGCCTTATCCCTTCTCAGCTACTATCATCACACCCAGAGTAACAGTATTACAACTGTCAACATATCTGTAATCTTACTAGCTTAAAATACATCCGCCAAAATGCCTCCCTTGAAAAAGAGTCTCAAGGTATTCTTTTTTTTTTTTTTAATAACTTTATGTACTGCCTAGATGGGAGCACTTCCTAATAGAACAAAACGGTCAGAGCATTCATGTAGCATCTGTTGGCTCAGAGATCTGTTGGTTTCCTGCTCTACTCTTATGCACTTGACTTCAGTAGATCAAGGAATTTCTCTCTATCAATGACAGATGAAAAGATCCAGGATTGAAATGGGATCATAAGTGGCTATAAACTAAACCAAGAAACACAACTGTTAAATAAGCATTAGGATTAAAACACAGGAATAGATCTCATAATATACCCACCATGGGGGTCCATACATAATTAGCCCAAGTCTATCCATCCCTGGAAGGCAGCTCCATTATAATCATGAATTCAGCTCAACTTCCAAAGGCCCCATGAGGAGGCACCCCCATAAGAATTGAGCAATGTCTTCTCAGGGCTCTCATGAATAGAGCATAGAGGCAGTCACAGGCCAGCAGTAAGAATGTGAACCACAGCTTTGGATTCCTATATCTTTCCCTCCTATTTTGTCATGCTCTGGCTTCCTCTGTCTCTCTTTTTCCTTAGTTTGATGCTCTCATGTTGCTTGGGGCTGTCCAAAGTTCCCAGATTCAGAGCTCTAGTAGATACCTCCTGCATGGTATTCCAAATTTATCATTTGCCGTCCCTTCCTGGCAGACCATGTGTTTAGGTGCTCATCAAAACTCCCATTCCTTAGAGCTTAAGTTTCTCTTCTTTTCTCTCGGCTAGCCTAAGAGAAAAGAAATCCATGCATTCCTCATTTTCTTATCGCTTCCCAGTGCAGGAGGGGTACCACATAAACTTAGAGTCACTGTGACATGAACATTGTCCCTGATGCTTTTATTGTGTCAATTTCCCAGCACATGGCAGCAAAGCGTTTTGAGAAATGGTCACTTTTCTAATATGTGCAAAGGTGCTAAAATACTGTGTGAATGACTGATAAATTTTTATGCTTCCAGGAATATCTGTTTATAAGTTCAAATAAATTTCAAATTGGGCATGATGTTGGGGAAGAAATTTTGTGAAAAGGGTGTGCTTTTTATTGAGTGATCCCCTCCCTTAAAACCAGCAGAATTAGGAGGGAAAGAAAGGATATGGGCTTTTAAGCACCTCCCTTACCTGCTTTCATTGGAAGGCCTCTTTCTGCATGCCCTCCCTTCATATTTGTGCTGCTCCCAAAACACTGTTGCCATCTCCAACTTCATATTTTTATTATTCACATACTACATGCTCATTGTAGTAAATCAGAAAATGCAATTAAGAAATATAATTTCATTTTCTAGACATAATCACAACATTATTTTTAGCATCCTTCCCATATATTTTCCAAGCATCAATATGTAGACGCAAAAATATATATCCCATTATACGCAACTGCCCTAATGTTCCTTTTTCACTTAACACTTTAATTTCTGTCTCTACATGCACACACACATACAGAAAGGAATTTGTAATACATTTTTAAAAACTCATATTTCATAGAGTAATTAAACAAAATTTAATAAATCTCTGTGGAAATTTAGTGTGTTTTCAATTTACAAAAACTGATAATCTCTCTTACATGCATATCTTTGTGCAGTTCATTTTTTCTTTATTTTAAGTAAAGTTGACCACCACAGGGTCCTTTTAATCTCAGTTCATTTACTTACTCCCATCTCTTTCCACCCGAGGACATAAATATATATAAAGAAATGTGATCTCCCATAGTCACTTTCACTCATAACCACATTTAGGTTCAAACTCAACGTCATACAGAAATCCACCCAGTACACAGATTCTGTGTCTGTCTACTTGTGTCTGTCACCATAGGAGAGAGAGGGGCTGAGATGAGGTTAGGGGTGAGGGCAGAGAGGCAGGATAGGAGAGGTGTCCTGAAGGAGAGGAGAAAAAAAACTCAGGGGTTTTCAGAAACGTGAGAAAGTGGTAATGGGGTCATGCAGGTGACACCTCCAGTTGTGGAAAGAGAAGGTACCAAAGCCATTCAGTTAGGAAAAGTCTGATACTGACGTTGGGTAGCTGAGAGTGGCACTGATGCGACCAGGGAAGGATGCGTGAGAATCTGAGCCAGGGAGAGGACCACACCTTAGCCACACAGAGCCAACACTAGGCCTGGGAGAAATGCCTCAAACGGGTCTTGGAGGAGAACAGAACCCTGGCTGAGAAAGAAGAAGAACAGCAGAGAAGGGTACAGGCTGATGAAAGGAAGAAGGACTTGGGCCTTGTGAAACTTGAACGGCCAATCCGTACATGCCATTTACCCAGCATCCGCCAACCGCTCAAACCAAATTCTGACATGCTAATAGATTGTCTCTTTTCAGAATACCCTATAATAGCACCTGTGGCATTACCGACCTCCCTGGTCATCACTCCACCCCCAGTGCCACCCCAAGCCCTGTGAGGCACCTGCATACCCCCCTAATCCCTCCTAAATCCTGTGGGCACTGTCTCCAAGTGAACTCCTCCCCCACCACTCAGACAGAACATCCCTGCATTCATGGGAGATTTCTTCTCCCTCATCATGTCCATGGCTCTGTCTCCAGTAAGTGGAGATAAAACAGTATGTGCCTCACAATGTTGCCGTGAGAAGGTTAAATGAATTAATTCACTGCAAAAGGACTTCTAAGTCCCTCGTTTGGGATATTGTGAAAGCTCAGAAATTTTAAGCATTATTAAAATAATTTCTGATTTATAAATAAAATGCATGCCATGGGTACTTTCACTCCTCATCTTTTATTAATACTTAGACCCTAATTTAGAGGAGCTGGTTTTCTTCTGCCTGGAATATCAATGCCAAATGACTGATTTTACTGGATGTTGCATAACCAATATCCCCTGGGGTACCCTTTTCCCCAGTTCCCAGGTGTCTGCCGTATGGCATCACTGCACACGCACACCTTGATTTGACAGTCCCATCTATTTTTTTTCTTTTTTCCTGATAGTAATTTGCCATGTGTACTCATCTTTGTGTATCCATGGTACCCAGCATGTGCTTCACACACAGGTGGTATTTAATAAATGGTGACTTTTATTCCCCTGCTCTCTTGCCTTAGCTTATCTTCATTACCTATTACCTCCTTAACCTCATCATAAACCACAAAGCCATTTGACGAGGAAATAAATGCTGTACACTCTTAAAGTTATTTGTGATAATCATCGTGTCTATTATCTCAGATTCTTTGGACAAGGTAGTCTAAAAGACATCAAAGGAAATAATCCCAAATTGATCAGGCGAGAAAGGAATAGACAATATAGTGTCTGGTCTTCTCTTGATTCATAATTTAAAAGTAATTTCATGGCAGGAAGGCCCATAACTATGTGTATAAGGATTCTCAAGATACAGTCGGTATAACCATGAGATTATGCCTGTTAACACATTAATAAACAATACAAAATGCATTGTATCACCAGTGGCCCTATCTAATAACCTAGTCCTAACACCCATCACTTTTATTTTCACTGAAAATGATCCATGAGTTTTTTCATATTGAAAATCACTGATGAGATCTCCAAAACAATTACTTTGCACTTAGTCTAAATTTCTGTTTGCTATAATAATTGTTAAACAATGTAGACAGACTCAAGACTTCAGAGAACTTTAATAAAGGTGGCTAAAAGTCACTTTAATAAAGGTGGAAAGGCATTTTCCCTTTGCTGGAGAGTGCAGGATATTGTATTCACTGTGTCTAGATAGGAAAGGATGAAAGGTGATGAGAATTTGTCTTTAAGTTCATGGGGGGCTGTTAGAATGATGTAGTACTCACTTGCTACTCTTGCTCACAGTGGACAACACAGGAACAAATAAATTAAATTACATCAGGAAAGATTCCAATTAGACATAAGGAAGAACCTCCCAGCTGATTAATTACTAGGATAAACTCCTTGAGGGAGGCTGTCCATCTTTGGAATGTTTCAAGCAGACAATAAACAACTCTATCTTAGTGGGCTTTCGTCATCTTATAGCTATAGGCACAATGACCTCTAAAGGTCCCTTCCAACTATTTGATTTGATGACTCTCTCACAGTGTTTGCTGGTATCTCATTGATCACAGAAATACATTGGAACTGGTAAAAAGCTGAGGATCAATAAGGCCGAGGAAAGCAGGGGATTAGTGGTAGAATTAAGTACTAAATAGACATTAGAAGTGCTATTCTTCAATCTGATCATATTCTAGCTCTGTTAAGATCAAAAGAAAAATGCATAACCTCAGATTTTCCCAGTGGGAGACTAAATGGTTAGAAATGAAATAAAGTATCTTCCAGCAACCTAAGCAGAACTCAATCAGCACAGAAAATACAAAGGTCAAAGTAGACTCACTATTTAAGTCATATTTTCCAGTACACCACCTTGCCCCCCACAGACATGAAGCCCTGGATTTATGCTATCTGGCTAGGAGGACAACACTAGTACCCAAATATCTCACTTATTTCCGCCTCCAGCCTGAGCTTGGAATTGCCAGCCTCCCTGTGTCTTACATCAAAGTCCTAACCACCTTTAAACTCCTAGTTCAGATGCCACTTTCTCTATGAAGACTCATCAGATTCACTAAGCTGGGATGTCATAACACTGTGATGTCGGCTTGCCTCAGCTCCACACTGCTTGCAGGGTCAAAAACTAGCAAAGTCAACTCTGCTAGGGAACATTTTGGCCTGCCTTGTTCCAGGGCACCTTCCCAGGTGCAGAGCACTCCCTTCTCTCCATTTGATGCAGGCTACCAGACACAGTCTCATGCCCCCAACCCCAGGAAATGCCACCTCATTAATTACCTCTTGTAAATATCTTCCCCCTCTTCCCTCCATCCTGGCTATGGAGTGGAAATTGGTCCCTCCAACCCTTCACTGCTTGCTCCCCATCAGGGCCAGCATGTAAATTTCTTTCTGCTTCAAGGTCTTATTCCTAATCTCTTAATCTATGGGCATATAGGTAAGTGTGAATGAATTTTAAAAAACATGAGATTATCACGAAAATAAAAATGTTGTTACAGCTTTGGTTTGGCTCCTTAGCCTAATTCCCTTCTGAGATGATAAATGAAAGTGTTATTTTGCTTTCATTCCTGAATCAACAATCTATAACAATCTATCAAATTACCAAATGTCACTTTTGTCACCTCTCACCCCATTAAGAAGGCTGTGTAGCTCATTTTTCATCCTGAGGATTCATTCAAGGGGGAACAGCAGATCTCCTCTAGCACTGAGCAGTATCTCATACGTGTATCTCAGAGGAGACAGCCCAGATGAGCAGGTCTCACACTCTCTGTAAGGTACACGGTGAAAGACAGCCTTTGACTCTGGCAAAGAAGCTTCTAATCCCCTTTCTGTATTTCATTACTACACCTTCTCTCTGAATTCAACAGCTAACTGCCAAAGAGTTATGTACAGAGCTGAAGATACTCATAGAGATTTGCCCATTTGTTATACATTTATATTGTTTCCAAGTTTTCTCATGGTCTTTGGAATGCTGTGGGTATCCACAGAAAAGTTAAATGGTGTTGGATCAATGAACAGTTAAATCAAGGCCATCAAAGCATATTTTGGGAATAGTTACCAAATCCCTGGATTTTGCACTGTAGTCATAAAATCTGAAATTTTCCCTTAGAACCTATTCAATGTAGGGCTTGAGCTGATGGAAAAGGTGGGGTTATATAAAGCATGGCTGCATGGTGGACAAGAAGAATGAAAAAATTTACCCATTTAGATTTTTGGAAATGCTAATGGGGAGATTTCTATTCAATGCTTGAAAGGAAGAAATGAAAAGGATCAAGCTCTTTGGTCGAGAGGGGATGCGGCCAAAGGGGAGGGGAGGGTAGACTGAGAGTCTCTAACAGGTAAATTATTCTGCAAGGTTATTAGGAAATCCTAGAGAGAGAAACAGGCTTCTGGATCTCTCACAGAGCTCTAGGAGAGAGCTTCTCTGATATGCACCAAGCTAGGCAAGAACCCAATGGATGTGGTGTTTGGGTCTTCAGCACCCAAGGGAGTCTCGAGCAGTCAGGCAGAGGAGACTGTGACTCAGCAGGCATGAAGGGTGTTGCGTTTAGCCCAGCTGTACTGGACCAAAAGGTCAACAGCAGTAAAACTCCTGAGGTTGCCAATTTACCACTGCCCGTCAGAATTCGTTCTGGAATTGAGCTGGCAATTATAAGATTCTCTTTGACAGGCTGGGGAATGAGAGGAGTGTAACTCCTCTCCTTCCCCCACACCTCCCATAGTTTTTATTCTGCCACGCTTAAAACAGTTCTGTGGGAGTAGGTATTATTATTTCCATTTTACAGCAAGAACTGGGTTTAACCTGAGAGAGATTAAGTAAAGTCAGCTATAAAGCCCATCTCACTTCAAAGCCTGTGATCATCTCCCTTTTTCATTTGAAGAATCATTTTACTTAACAGAGAAGACAGAATGAAAATAGGAGTGGACTATTTCTGATTTCATTTGTCATCTGTTTACATAAAATCAACTGTCCCATAAAATAAGCCTATCCTTTGGTTATTCTTCTTGCTCCACATTTTAAAAGTTATCCTTATTATCTCCATATTTGGAGAGGCGTGGAGAGGAAATACTGCATTTGGGGGGGAAGGCGTTGAGAACTGACTATGTGCTAAACACACATAGTGTGTGTTAAAATATGTTACATATTTTATTTCTCCCTATAAAATAAATAGTATTTTCCCATTACATAAAAGAAAAAAAACCTAATATATACACAGAGAGGTTAATCAACATAGCTTCAGGTACTGGCCATCCTATTTATCTCTTTGCAATACTTCTAAGTGTATACTAATGTATTCTTTGTTCATTGCCTTCTTTTCCATTCATTCAAAAAAAATTATTGAGTTTCTGATATTTGTTTAGTTCCAGACTCTATTCTGAGTATCCTGGATACATAGAACAAAGATCATTGCCTTCTTGCTTCCGTGAAGTTTAAATTCTAATAAGCGTCACCAGACACTGAAGGATAGACCTAAGTATATAAATGACTAAGTGGGTTTTCTTTCATCTTGTGAATGTGTGCCAACAGAATCCAAAGGTACAAGTTCTAGTTCTACATAACATGCACTGAACACATGCCAACTTTTCTCTCCCACTAACGCAACTCTGAAATCCTGACAGAATGCATGACACAGATACTTGTGGTCTCTAAAAACCAAATGTCAACAGGCATGTTGGGAAGAATACCAGAATTCAAAGTTTCACTGAACCGGTGGTTTACGCAAGGCTCAGGATCCCATAATATTTAAAATATCCAGAACACATTCCAAAATTACTGAGCAGAGAATCATAAAAATCTTGACTGTATGAGGAAAAAACAGTCAACAGGCAGCGGGAATGTGATGACACAGATGTTAGAAGTATCTGACAAAGATTTTAAAGCAACTATTATAAAAATACTCAAGAAATGCTCCAAAAAAAGTTAAAATAGAAAGCATCAGGCAAAAGATAGAACCAAAGGGAAATTTTAGAACTAAAAGAGTGTAATAGCTAAAATAAAAAAATACCTATTGGATAGACTCAGGGAGCAGAATGTTGACGAAGAGGAAAGAGTCAGTGCACCTGCAGGAGTAGTCAATTGGACAGTACTTCCTCCTTGGACCTCTAAGCACCACTCCAGATTCAGGGGTTATCACCTCTGATCTTCTGAGTTCTGATAACCACAACCTTAGCTCTAGAAATAATAGCTGTTCCTTCATTAAGAAATACTTCCTTTTTTGTTCTTTCAGTTGTCCCATTTCTTGTATCATATTCCCTCTGCTGATAAAAGATTCATACATTTCTGTGGGAATGTAAAATGATATGTTTATCACTATCTCAAAAAATGGTTTGGCCGTGTCTTACAAGGTTAAACATACACCTATCCTATAATCAATAATTCCTGGGTATTTACTCAAAAGAAATAAAAATGTATGTCCACAAAAGGTTATAAACAAGTGTATTAAGAGCATTTTTATTCATAACAGCTATAAACTGGAAACAGCTCAAATGTCCATCAACAGAAAATAATACATGCTGATATATTTATACAATGGCATATTACTCAGTTCAGAAAGGAACATACCATTGATAAATTTAACAACATGAATGAGTTTCAAAACATTATGTTGAACAAAGGAATCCAGACACAAAATAATATATATCTAATGATTTCATTTGCATAGAGTTTTAAAGCAGGCAAAGTTAATCTATGGTGAATGAAATCAGATCGGCCATTGCCTTTGTGTCTATGTGTGTGGCGGGGAGTATGATGGAGATTGACTGGGAAGTGGCATGTGACACTTTTGGTGATGAAAATGTTCTATATCTTGATAGAGGTATAGGTTACACCCATAAAGGCATTTGTCAAAACTCATTGAATAAGTATCTAAAATATATGTTGAAAACAAAAGTATCATGAATGTTATATTAATCAGGTTGATAAAAATATCTCCGATTGCATGGGAAGCCCACACACTGTACTCCAAGACTGAATTATTGTACACAGTTATGACTCAATAAAAAATAATTAAAAATAAATAAATAAATAAATAAAAATAAAATATATGTTGAAACACCTAGGGTGTTCTGTTTTCATTAGAATTGTATCCTTGGAGAATATTTTAGAATCTCTGATCATCAGAGTAAATCAATAAACTTTTGAAATATCTTGGCATAATTTATAAGGCGTATGTTTTCTAACTTCAAAATTTTAAGCCCTAAGTTAATATGGTCAATATCTCCTAAATTTTTAGTATGTTTACATCTTCAAATGGTTCTTGGAGATAGCTTCTCTTGGTTTTTAATTCATATTCAGAATATGTTACAGTGAAACTTTTTTTTGTCATTTCAATTGAGTTCACTTCAATAAATATTACAGAGCATAACTATGTATGAGGGCAAGAGGCAAAGGGCTATAAAAAATCCAAGAGAGATAGCATATCGATCCTCCCTTTGATGTGCTTACCCACTGCTCAGAAGATGAGATCCCAAACTGTCAAAGCACAGAGTGTAACACAAAGTTGGCAAGATGTGAAACATTTATAATACATTTAAGAAATGTTGGATATTTCTTTTAATATCGTTGGTTGAAGCCATTCTAGATTAATAACATTACTTTTTCCCTCCCACTTCCAGTCCATTTTATGTGCTACTTCTGTAGTCCTAGCGAACATAATTAGCAGACGCTGATGATTTCATTCCACTAAGTCTCCATTCTTGCTAGTTCTAATAATTTTAGCAAGTGATCTTAAAAGAACATCCATCTAGCGGCTTCAACCTTCCATGTCCAAGAAATCTTCCACCCCTTCCCTAAGACAGGCAGCGTGATCCTCTCCAACTTCTTCCCAAAGAAATCAAATCATAGAATCCAATTATCCTGAAAATTATCTAAGCAGAAATTGGAATCTCTATTCATCAAATGAAAGAGCAGCCATGAAATATTCCAGGAACAAGCCATTGGTGTTTGTAAGACATTTTTAAAAGAACAAGAAGTCACTTTTCTCAGTACTGTACTCCACATGTAAACATTCTTTAAGTGAGCCACTCAGAATCTTGTAGTTTTTACTTTTCTTTCTCTATCAGTGTCACCAATGCTTGAAAGAAGCAGGGAAAGATAGGGCAAAAGTTGGGACAACAAAGCCTACTTATCTGGAAATCTAGGTTTACAAGAAATTTCCTTCTTCAAACAAAAGCTTGCCATTATTGCCAATCACAATGAGCTGTTAGGCATCCTGGCTGGAAAACAATGCACAGTGTTTGAGATGCGCTGTCACCAGTATTTTGTAAGGATTTTTTTTCTTCCTCCTAAGGACTCATTCTATTGCTTTGTGACCTTAAGAGTGTGTAATTTGCAGTTTCTGTTTAGCATTGGTAAGGTGGATATTGTGTCTAGCCTTATATTCCAAAAGCAAAATCCCTAAAACTCCAATTCAGAAATTAAATCGTTTTCTAAAAATGGACCCTGTATCACTCCACCAAAGTCTGTCTCTCAGGAAGTGGGTGGGAATAAGATTCTCTCCTTCCTGTCCTCCTCCCCCACCCCCCACAGCTGATGGATTAGAGATGTCAGCTTGTCAAGTCTTATTGGGTGCTACCTGATGTAAGTCCACACTGAGGCAGTAAAAATCTGTTTGCAGTCAGCTCTTTTAATAAGTCTCAGCAAACAGGAGGAAAGCAGATCTGTTCAGTAAGATACTTCCTCTGATACAGTGGGGAAAAAATAGTCCACGACAGAGACTTGATATGGAGGAGATTTTTAAACAAAGAACAGTTCTTTCTTTAGAGAAACTGGAGAGAAATCGTTTCCCTGGGGATTGGGGGATTCTAAGAAATATTATATTTCTATGCTTATGATTTAAAGTTGACCCAGACTCTAAGCTCTTTGAAAAGGAAGTCATATCTCCCCTGTAAAATGTCCCCATCTCACAGAGTCATGCTGAGTCCTAAGCATTTTGTGGGTTGTGAATTCTGATGAATAATTTTGAGGCTGCCTCTTAATCTCAAGCCCAAAAGGGAAACTTTGAGAGGTTACTTAGCCTTCCACCTACCCCAAAAAGTATAAGAAAGGCTGACAAGAAAAAATATTCTGAGAATACATTTTATAACACAAAGCACTTAATTCTTTAGAGGACCAAAGTAAAGAGTTTCCTAAGAAATTTCAAAATTTTAAAAAATATGTTCTTATTCACTATCAACACATTATTAGAACAAAATTAGGTGCCAAGCTCCTGAAAACAGTGATCCAATCTCTTCAGTAAAATATTTCTCCTCACAGCACTGAGTGCATTGCTGGAGTACCAGGGGTGTTATGGTGCTAAATTTTGATGGATGATGATCGTGATGGTAGTTACGATGACGACGTAATGAAGTAACGAAGAAGGCAATGATGTTCACTAAGAACATGAAGCCAAATTTTTAATAAATGACCTGACAAGGTGAATTATTCTGAGAATAACTCTTATGTCTGTACCCATTCATTCACTTTTCTGAAGCCTCTCAGTTATCATCCTCCATGTCACACTTCTCCTAGAATAGTGCAGACAGGGCGGAAAGTAAATTCTAGGAGTCTGGCTAGCAACATGCAAATGAAAATTGCTGCACCATTAGGCCGAGAAATAATTTTCTCTCTGTTGGGAATTACTAAAATAATAACCACCAAAGTTCTTAATAATATAAGGCTTTCCAGAAATAGACTTGCATAGCAGGTTAAGCATTTATTTTCTTTCCTAAGTCTTAAGAAAAGCAATATGCATTAAACACATAGTAAATGTTTTGAATGAATGAATAAATACAAGAATGAGTTTATTTTGTGGCCCCCTGAGCTGTATTTATCTGCTTATTAAAATAGTTATTGACTGTACAGGGAAAAATGACATCTTAAGAAATCCGGGGCTTATGTTCTGACAGAATGATTTCAGGGGACCTAAATTCTGATCTTTCAAATGAGCAATGTAAGATTCCTGCACATGAGCTCCAGAAGTATATTGCAAAAACATGACTACTGACGATGAAACAAAATAAACTGCTCATGATGACATCATAAGAGCAAGTTCTTTTCTAGGCCATTATAATTCTGCATGTCAATTTCCACAAAATTTTAGCCAGAAGATCTGTGGAAGAAGAATTTTATCCTTGTAAAATGTGGTGATGGAGATATGTTTCTCCACATTATCTATTTAAAAATCATTACCTATCCTTAATGATCTAAGTCCAAGACCATTGATCTAATGGTCCACAAAGTCCTTTCTGTAGGATTTTGTTGTTGTTGTTGTTGCAGGTGTTTAGTTGGCCTGGGCCGGGTTCAAAACCGCCACCCATGGTGTATGTGGCTGGTGCCATAACCACTGTGCTATGGGCGCTGAGCCTGTAGGATTTTTTTTAATTCTACAACTTAAGTCTCAGTAGATAGTTGTGACCTAAACCATCACCAAGTTGAAAGCTCCTGAAGTATAAGAATGTACCTAGTTTACCTCTTTATCTACAGCAAACTTAATAGAAAGCTCTGCCTGAAATAGCCTCTTAATACATGTCCATTGATTAAATGCAGGGATTGGACTAGGGTGATGCAACAGGAAATAAATACTGTGCTAGTTTAGAGGCAAGAGAGCACAGTGTAGGGAGGTGAAGTCAGAATAGACTTCATGGAGGACAAGAGGCTTAAATAATGTATTGAAATAGATGGGTGTGCAATGAGCCAGTACTAATCTAAGCACCTAATATGAAAAAGCACTAAGCTCTCAGGGTCCATAGCAACTCACAGTAGCACCTTACGTAAGGTTTTTCTAACTTTTAATATCTTGCTCTTTGAGAAGGACCCTGGCTGTATGGGCCACACACTTCATTGTTATAATGACCCATGGCAAGTCAGGTGAAATACGAAATTGATACTGAATTTTTCAAGAAAGATGAAAGACAAGGGTAGGGGTGAAGGTGAAAAAGAAAAGTAGGAGCAAAGAAATGTTCCCAACAACAAAAAAAATTCTCCTTTCTCACATTTCCAGTTGAAGGATTAATCTGTTCTCTGGGAGTGAATGTCATATGATGTTTTTTAGGAAAACACAAACGAGGAGGGATTTAGAACTGCCAAATGGTCCTATTTTTCTATTCCTGCCCTATCCACACATGGTGGTGTCGGTTCTACAATCTTTTGTCTTTGTCACTGAGAAAGTGCTTCCCATTCATCACCTCTACATGTGATGTGCCTACCTCAATGTGACTAAATATGAAAGGGCTTGGTTCTTTGATCACAGAAATCAGAATTACAGGAAGCTACTAGATTTTGTGCAACCACAGAAAATAAGAAGAGTGAGCTCTCATCAGCAAGGGGAATGAGGGAATGGATACTAGAAATTCCTATGTAATAAGTATGTTTGCAATGTATTCAGTTGAGTGTGTGGGTGTGTTTGTGTATTCACTCAATCATTGCAGAAACCTTTACATTTAGGAATTAACATCCCCTTTTTAGAATGGTAAAGCTGAAGTAAGGACAGTTTTATACAAGTTAAATAAAAGTGCATGGTTATGAATCCTCGTATACTTGGGATTCATAAGCAGGTCTAGCTGATTCTAAAATATACTGTAGCTTGGAAAACAGGCAGAGAATGACCATTCCTGGAAATAAAAAAAGATTCTGACTTTAAAAAAAAGCAAGGTAGTGCAGAATGATGAAAATATCAGTAAAATTGAATTTTGTTCTGCTTGGAATACTATCTCCATCATTAACTCTTGTATAAATTATCCTTCATTAGCCTCAGTTTCCTCCTCTGTAAAATGGCACTATAAGAACATCCAATAATACGGCAATGTGAACCAAACAGGATAATCTTTATGAATGTGCCTAAATCTGTAGCTGGTACATCAGGGCTCCTGGCACAGAATCTATACCCAACAGGCATTCAGTAAATATCTATCGCATGATAACACAGCAGAAGTCAGAGAACCCACAAGAACCATCCTCTTTGTTTAAATCCACAATAGAAGGTCACCTTGTATTGGGGATTTCCTTTCCCTCCACCACCTCTTAAGACTACTCTACCTTTGCCTTGACTGTCATAAATAAGGAGCTGAATAAACACAAACCCAGCAGGGGGAGGTGAAGGCACAGTGCAGAGGTGGGGTGGGGGAAGAGAAGAGTGAAACAGACTCCTTCTTTTGCTGCAAATCACAATCTCTTTTTCTCTCTGTCTCCCGAGGAGGCTTTCCTTATGGCTACCCTTAAAAGAAGGAAAAAAAAAAAAAAAAACAAATCCAGAAGGGAACAGGAGAACTCCGAGTCAGGCACCCAGCTGCAGCCCTCAGCAGAAGGATGCTTCTTCAGGCACTTTCTCTCATTTCCTCTTTCACATCATTCCTCTTCTCTCTCCTCCATGACCTTTGTCTCGTGAATCTATAATGATGACTCACTCCTGCTTCTCCTTATGGAAGGAAAGCCTTTGCCTCCCATGGTCAACCATTATGCATTGACATGGTGACCCCAGCCTTCTATTCCAGGACATCTCCCCATTCCCCGTCCCCGTGCCACCCCCCCCAACTTCTCCCCAACCCTGAGCAAGGATTCAGCTGCCCGGCTGCCCATAGAGCTCTTCAGGAGAACGTGCGGGACTCAGTTCCAAGAGCAGCACTTCAGCTGCCTGTGTGTGGCATCCACACAGCTCTTCTTCCTCCTCTCCCTCTTCTAGGGAAGAAGGAAGCCTCTCAGGCAGATCATTCAAGAAACTTAACGAAGAGTATTTAAGGAGAGAATCATAGCTGTGAACATCCACACACACTTTCAAGTGCTAGGGAGGAAGTACCAAGAATAAAAAAACATAAAGGCAAATACCTGGGCCGAGGCAGTTCCACAGATGCACGGGAGGGGTTGAGGGGAGAAACCTGGAGTTGTTGCTGGCTAATACCCAAGTGTAAATTGCTTGCTTTGCCCTACAGCATTTTATGGTATTGAGAAGCTTCTCTAGGAAACTCCTGTGGGACTGGAGATGATAAAAATGTAAATAAGGAGAACTATAATGCTGCCTCACACAGCAGGTTCTGAGGAGAATCTGGAAGCCCCTCTAGTCAGTCCCGTGACATTCCTGGCAGGTGAACTCTGTCACATGAGGTTAAGCTTAGTAGAGATGACGAAGTTAATACACCATGTGGCTTTCACTGGTTCTGTGGCTTTGGTGTTTTAGTTTAAAAAGGGGGTACAATTGCTGGCTCCCTTCATTCCTTAAGTGGAAACACAGAGAAAAAGACACGCGTCAATGAGCACCTCTGTCCAAGTTGGCCATGCGCAAAAGGAATAAACCCGCATACCCACTCTAAAGTACACAAAGGCACTAATTCACCTACGGGGCTCAAACACATGCTAAGTCTCCAGCACTCACAGCTGAGGGCAGAGGCCCCCATCCACCCACCTGCCAGCTCCCCCAGGAATTCCCTGAACAGCCTCTCAGACATCGGAATCACACACATTCACCTGCTCCCATCACCACTCATGCTTTTCCATTTCCAGGGGCTGGCAGCTGATGACCCACACCAGCATCCGACAGAGCCCACTGCCACTCCTGCCGGCAGCCCAGCACCGCACTCTCTCTCTGCTTCCCGAATCAACCCTCTCCATAAATACAAGGGGAGTGCCTCCTGTCACGCATTGTCATTGTTCTTTGCCAGGTGAATGAACACTCCAGTGTAAAGCTAGTCCTTAATTCACCCATCCACATTCATCGGATAGGTATTAATAAATCACCTCTTACGCTTTGTCGTAAATCCCCAAGCATACCTCCTTTTCAGAAAAATGCCTAAAACCTCCAATAAATTTGAATAAATATTTGTTTTGGTATGGAACTCCAACCAAAGAAGACCTTCCTAATGATCAAAATGGTAACACCAGTTTACCCCCACATCACCATAAGAAGCTACACTGAAGGGCCGGGCATGGTGGCTCATGCCTGTAATCCTAGCGCTCTGGAGCTCAGGAGTTCAGGACCAGTCTGAGAAAGAGTGAGACCTCATCTCTACTAAAAATAGAAAACAAAAACAAAAAATCCCAGCCAGGCATAATGGTGCATGCCTGTAGCTTTAGCTACTCAGGAAGCTGAGGCAAGAGGATGGCTGAGTTTGAGATTGCTGTGAGCTATGACAACATGGCACTCTATCGAGGTCTACATTGTGGCACTAGAACAGAGGACCATCACTGTACAGTGTGCAGTGGTTCTAGGAAAGCCATGCCAACATTTCTGTTCATTGGCTGCAAGGCTCTTTTCCATGCATAGCACTTGGGATAAGGCCAAAACATAGACACGTGCGTTAAATTCACATAGCTAGTTTTTTCATCTTTACATTACATCGGTTTCAGAAATCCCTTCTTGGGCTCACTCGTCCCTTTTGAAATATAGCTCTTAGTGCCACAGGGTCAGGGGACAATTCTTTTGCTATTTCATAGAAATGGAAGGCAATTTTCTAGGGAAATAGCTTTCAATAAGTAGTGTTCTTATTCACTAAGGTTTTAGAACTTTTGTTTGCAATTACCCAAACGGGTTAATCACAGCACTACTGTGTGATTGGGAAAGACTTCAGTTCAACTTCCTTCTGCATCTTTTTTTTTTTTTTTTAAGACAGAGTCTCACTTTGTTACCCTGGGTAGAGTATTGTAGCATCACAGCTCACAACCTCAAACTCTTGGACTTCACAACTCTTGCCTCAGCCTCCCAAATAGTTGAGACTACAGGCATGCACCCTTATGGATGATGGTGGTGATGGTAGTTACGATGATGAAGAAATGAAGTAACGAAGAAGGCAATGATGTTCACTAATAAGATGCCAAATTTTTAACAAATGACCTGACAAGGTGAGTTATTCTGTCTATATCCATTCATTCACTTTTCTGAAGCCTCTCAGTTATCACCCTTCACATCACATTTCTCCTAGAATAGTACAGACAGGGCGGAAAGTGAATTCCAGGAGTCTGGCTAGCAACAAGCAAATTAAAATTACAGGTATGCTACACTACGCCTGGCTGTTGTTGCGTGTGTTTTGTTTTGTTTTTAGTAGAGACAAGGTCTCACTCTTGCTCAGACTGGTCTTGAACTCCTGAGCCCCACAGTGCTGGGATTACAAGCATAAGCCCCCATGCCCCGCTCCTTGTGCATCTTTAAACAGATGGAAGAGACAATATACCTAAACCATGGGCTTCCGTGTAAGGTGGAGAAAAAGCTGGCCCCAGGGAAAGCATATTTCACTTATAGTAGGAGGAAAGGGCGGACAAAGACACAAAGGCAGACCTGAGTCTCAACACCTCTAAGGGAGACAAAGGTAATATTGAGTCAGCCTGTTTTTCGTATAATTAAAAAATAATTTTCTCATATGGATAATCCCCTGGCTCTTGTCACTTCCCAGGCACCTGTGGCCTGGCATCTGTCGCAGGGCATCTGGCTCCTCAGTTCTGGCATATTCATCCAAGCAATCTCTTTTCTTACATCCCCAACAGAAAATGACATGCCCTTTCTAGCACTGTGTCAGACTGTCTACACCAGTGAACAGGAATTACCGTGATGGAAAGGGAACAGAGCTAATGTACTTGAGAAATCAAATTGGCTAAGGCCAAAAGTCATTTTGAAGGTCTTTAAGAAAAGCATTTAATTCCATGGCAGATTTATGACCTTGTGACTGTTCACCAACACTGCATTAAGGTGAAGTTCACACTGTTGTTAAAAGATAAAGTCAAGTCTATCAAACAAACATAAACTAAAATCCCTGATTGGCTTCCTTTGACCAGCTGATTTCTGAAGGCCTAGAAAAGCCTTGAATAAGCCTCAGTTTTGTGGCAATTCTATCATGGCTCTTCAAAGTCCTTCCAAACTCTGAAGTTTAGTAAAGGACTAAACAAACAGATACCTTGTTTGTAGAAGGCACTTCCAGAATTTCCACATAGGAAGAACCTGAGGCAGAACTGGGAGGCAGAAGTCAGATTGTAAAGAAGGAGCACAACCCAAAGTATTGTCTTGAGGTTGCTCTTGCAGAGTAAGCAAACAGTGTTTACTGACTTGTTCCTTTAGCATACAGTGTCCATGAGATACTGGACTAGGTGCTGCAGAAGGAGGTATGAACAAGTCAGACACAGCCCTTGGACTCATGGTACTTGAGTCTAAAGGGAGAGAGATGATAAACAAGCCATAACCACAACACTGAGACAATAAACATACTAACTAATGGTAGCAGATATTCGGAGAATAAATTAAGGCCATAAAATAAATGGTGACCAGGCAGCTACTTGGTACTGCATAGGCACAAAAGGTCACTCTGAGCAAGTAATAGTTAAGCTGAGGTCCAAAGGGCAAGAGTGAGCTGGCTGTAAGAAGAACATGCCAGGAAGCACATTCAAGAATCCTGAGGCAGGAAGCAGCTTGGTACCTTGCAGGAAAATAAAGGAAGCTGATGAATCTAGAACACAACAGTCAAAGAAAGGGGATAATAGGGAACGGAAGGCGGGGAAGGTGTTGGATTTCATTCTGAAAGTAACAGGAGGCCATTGGAAGATTTTGAAGGGATATTATCTGCTTTCCTTTTAAAAAAAAATCATTCTGATTGCCTTGGAGGGGGGACAACTAGGAGACATTTATAAGAGCCCTAGAAAGGGATGCTGGCACCTGGGATGAGGGTGATTGGTGGAAAGGAGAGTAGATGACATGATATGAACACAGGCTCCCTGGCTTTGGCTTATGTTTTGATTATGGGAGTGAGAGAAAGAGATAATTTAAGGAAAACATGAGCAACTGGGTGACTGGTTTACTATTTACTGAGTTGGGGAAGACTAAAACAGGAACAATTTCAAAAGGCAGAGAAACTACTATTGGGGGCATGTGAAGGTTTAGCAAACACTAAGTGGAAATGTCTAGTAGATAACTACATAGTCCAGTCTAGAGTTCTGAGACGTGGTCTGTCTGAGTTGGAGATACACATTTGAGAGTCACTGCACATAAAGCCATGTCTTCTCTAGATGAAGTCACCCTAGGAAATGATGTGAATACCCTGGGGCTACACCTATGGTGCATCTTAGAAGGGTACAGGCGAACCCTTCTAAGATGCAGAATACAAATGTCTTCATATAATAACTAAGAAAATGTCATGAAGGCTATGTTAATCAGTTTGATGAAAATAGTTCAGATTGTATATGAAACCAGCACATTGTACTCCTTGATTGCACTAATTTACACAGCTATGATTTAATAATAATTGAGAAAAAGAAAAAAAGAAAAAAAATGATATGACATCAACCTAAGTGCTCCCAAACTAATGAATGTATAAAAAATGGGGCGTATATATACCATAAACTATGATTCTGTAATAAAAAAATTAAAAAATTAAAAGAAAATAATGTGAATGAATAAATAAATAAAAGTTATGCAAATAAATAAAAAGGCACTCAAGACAGAGCCCTTTGGGAAGCCAACATTTAGAGGTGGAGAGAAAAAAGCAGATTTAGCAGAAAAGATGAAAGGAAACCAGACAATAGGATGGAAGTAAAATCATAACAGTAAGGCTTCTGAAAACCAAGAAAAGTAAGTGCTTCAGCAAGGGAGCTGTCCACTGCATCAGATGCTACAGACAGGACAAGGTGGCAATGGGCTTGCACAGTATATTTTGCAACATCATGATTGTTGGTGACTCTGGTAACAGCTACCAGAGCCATTTCCATGAACACGTTGGCAAGATGAGGACGTTCCTGGCAGAATAACTTCATTTTCTAAATGAATTATGAGGCAGATTTACCCATAGAGAGTACAAGTTCAAAGTGATGAGAGAGTGTGAAGTTATTCTGGGGTGGGAGAAAGTTAACACAGTGGGAAGTACAGCAGGAGTGCTGGGCAGGACCGAGTGGCAGTTTGAAATCTCTGGCTTCATCACCATGGCTATGTTTCTCCAACTTGGAGAAGAAATTGGATTTGTTTAACTGATGTGAGCATCAAGTGGGCAGTCTGTTTAACTGGGGCTCTGTCTGAGGCACCACAGTGCACCACTGTAAAAGCTCTTCCACCCCTGAACTGCCAGGTATGGACTTGGTGACCACTTCTGCTTGGCTTCAGCCAACATCATGCAGCACCTAGCCTCATGTGTGAGCTGTCCAGATGTAGCTTCTGGCCCTTGGGCCTTCTCTGCCACCAGGATGTGGGACATTATTGCAACCTGGAAGTGCAGGAGAGTAAGTGGGAGTCTCTGGAATAAGTGTTTCCCCTTCTGTGTTTCATTCTGCAGTTCTAAGACACATTTCTTAAGAGTCCTTACAGGATCCTGGAAGAATGAATAACCACCTGCCGTCAGCAAAGATCAACCAGGTAATGTATCCTCTTATAAACTCTCTCTCCTTGTTTCACTCCTAGTTTTCACTGGTCCCAAACTTCTGCTCCCTAGAATTGCTTTAAAAAAATAAAATACACATAAGTCTTTGCCTCACTCTCTGCCTTTAGGTGAACTCAAGGAAGATAACTGATATCAGGGGTGTCTCTAGAAATCAGCCACCCATGATGGGATTGTGGAGATCAGTGAATCTACTGCTGGGGTAAGTGGCGTTGTGGTAACTCTTGGCAAGTACTGGCATCTCAAGTACTAAGGTATCACCCATGGTGGATTGGGAGCAGGAAAAGGAGGTACAGGGTGATGTACTACATTTGTGGCTCCAGTACTTGAACAACATGTGGCCAGTTGCCTGGGCTTATCTCAATATATTTGAGGGTCTTAAAAAATGAAACTGAAGGGGTCAAGTCCACCAACCATCAATGCTATGAAGACTGCTGGAAAATAGGCCCAGGAATGTACTATGATGGCGACAGTGCTACCAAAGAGACTAAATGCACATCACTGGCATATCTCCAATGTGAAAATTCTAATGGGAAAAGAACAGAACCCTGAGATCCATATGGCATATTCAAGTGGACAGTGAGAGAAGATCTTCCCGAACCCTCCTAGCAGGCAAGAGAAGCTCTTCCCCCCTTAACAGAGATAATAAACCTGCTCTACTTATGGACACTGCCAAGACCTCATGTGAGCCAGGTGCCTCTGGTCTGACTCCTGTTCCCCTCAATATGAGTCCCATCTCCTTCCCGTTCCCCCAGACCAGTAACTAAAGCCAGGTCACAGCACAACTACACCTGCAAAATGCATTTCCTAGAAAGGCGTGAATAGCTAGGGGGAAACTGTTTATACACTGAAGGAGCTGCAGTGGAAAGGCCAGGCTAATCACAAATCTCCAGAAATCAGGGAGCTCACGCAGGAGAGAATTTTGACCGAGTTAGACCAAGAGTTGAGTAGGACATAAAATTGACTGGCGTGGGCACACTTTCTTATGAATTGAGAGGTTCACGCTCCTTACAGACTTCTAGAGGCACTTTCAATGTGCTCCTGAGTTAATGGCCTAGTGAATGAAGTGATAAATGATGGAATGACTTTGGCAAAATATTGCAAAAGGGATCAGAATATTAGAAAGATGGGAATGTTAGAATGGAAGTATTATGTAACACTGAGAATTGATTGATTACCCAACGATTGTGACAAGCATTCATAAGGCTTTCCTTGAAAGTGCTGGTGAGATCAAGCCCCTATCACCCACAGTGATTATCAGCTCAATACAGCTCCTGTCAATGGCTTTCTCCTTCCCAGTCTCACTCTCCTAGTCCCCACTATCTGCTCCCTAACCTAAGATTACTTCTGACATAAACCCCTTGCACAAAGGCTCAGACAGGCTGCTTCTGAGAAGCAGAAATTACAGGCAGGCTAAAGAATCCCGAGACGGCTCAGAACTCTACCACTAACTTCAAAATTCACTGCCTGATGGCTTTTGCTATAGTGTCCAGGACACAGTGGGTCCTCAAGAGATGATCATTTCTTCCTTCTCTTCTTCCTCCTTCACCTAAATGAGTAAATTCAGATAACAGCGAAAGGCAAGTCACTCCCTGAGACGGAGCAATAATGCAAATACAGAGTTGCAGGCTCTTTTGTTCTGTACCTACCCGCAGCCTCTCCTGAACCCTCTTCCCTGGGCAAGATTCTGCTTCTTACATCCCAACTCTGTGTGTTTTCATCCATTAGAACTATCTAGCTTTGGGAAAAGTTTCCTCTGGAATGCTCTGATCTTCTGGGAAAATCAAGGAGCACGTCAGGAATTAGTCACCAGATTGTGTCATTCTGCATGCAAGGAAGGAAGGAAGAGTGAGAAGAGGGAAGGAAGGAGGGAAGGGCGCAGGAGGACAGGCAGGTGAGGGGGAGAGGAGGAATCAGGTGGGGCTGTGGGGCTGCATTGGATGAGTTCACATGTTTTATTTTATTTTATTGAAGCATCAGAACACATTTGCAAGACGTTCTCCTGGTCATATAGGTGGGGAAAGCAAGGTTTATGGCTCCTATTTTTAACAATAGATTCTTCAACTAAACTGGCAATGGGGAGTTACAGGCTGGGTCACAGCATGAGCAAGGCACAGGACTTGATGAAGAATGAAGGAAACAAAGCAGAGCCGATACACAGAACCTCCTTAGGCGTCTGCCTTCTTATAGCTTGAATTTATTTATTCATACACGTACTAGTTTGCAGGAAGACATCACAGAACCAGAATGCAGACAACCAGAATATTTTCATTTTCCTTGTGCTTCATAAGCAGTGGTAACGGGCCAGTATAGATAAAGCAACTGCCAGGAGAAGGGCCCAGAGTTTTGAGAGGAGATGCACCAAGTTCACTTTCCCCTAAGTTCTGACATTGCTAAGATGAGAGAGCTCAAAAACCAGGACAGGCAGCGGAAATGGGCAGAGAAGCCAGCCAGGTTAACGACAAAATGAAGGCAGCAATCAACCCTCAGGGAATTTCACCAGATCAAGGTATCTTCAACTGCCCTGCTTTGTTTCTACTTCCCTACAAAGATTTCTGCCCATCAATTTCCACCTATACCCATAAAATTGTTAATTTTTTATTATAATTATATCCCTTCCCAGGTTTCCTGCTGAAGCCATCACACCTCTTTGCCATTTCAGCATTCTTCTTTTACACCAATTCCTTTGTAAATTTTACATTCTTTCTCCACTTCCAGTAATGACTAAGCTTCAAAGACTCATAATACCCTAGAGCTGAAGGGACCAATTTATAAAAACAGAAAGGAAGAAAGAAAATTTAGGAAACAATTATATAGCCTTTAGTCAAGCCTTGTACTATTTAATTGCTTAAAATAATTAACTTATTTTATTTAGTTATAGAGTAGGTATAGTCATCTTCCTCATTTTCATGAGGAAACCAATGCTTAAAGAGAATAAATAACTGGTGACTTAATCTAGTGGTATGAAAAGCGGAAGGAACTAGCACAACCAGAAAGTGCAGAGCCAGGATTTCATTATAGGCGATCTGACTCTGAAGTCTGTGCTCTTAACTTTAGTGATTGTCTAACCCATTTTTTTTAACTTTTTTTTTAATCTCATGGCATACCTTAACAAACTTCCATGGTACACTTAAATTATGTCGATCAATATATATATATTTATTGTACTTTGAACTTGTTATGAAATTAATTTAATTAATGATCTTTAAAAATTTTCACGGCACACCTAAGATCTCCTCATGGCACACCAGTTGAAAATCACTGTTCTAACCCATTCCCTTCATTTTACAGTTGTGCAGAGTAAGACACACATAAGCTAAGTGACTTATGCAAGGCTAGGGTAGTGTAGGGAGCACCATGTGGGTCTTCAGATTTCCAATTCAATGTTTTTGCTGCTATATAACATGGCTTTGGTTCCAGGCTGTAGTCTTCACCTCTAATCTATGTTTCACTGGTGGTTTCCCATGAGTTCTTCTGCTGATCTGCAGATTTACAATTTCATGGTGGATCTTCACTTTATCAAGGTTGTGTAGAAAAAGCGTTTGGGATTGTAAGGATTTGCACCTGGTCATTTGGGGCTTCAGCATTGGGTGATCCAGGTTCTAGCTCTTTTCCTTACTAGCTATGTGATCACAGCATGTCTCTTTAACTCTCTAGAAAGCCTAGTTGTTATATCTGAGGGTGATAAACTGCAGGAAAATAAATCCTGTTATTACAATAATGATGAAGATCAGTCCTGTTAAAAGTGTAACCTTTTACCCACGATTTCGGCAGAGTTTGTGAAATGATGACAAGGATAGAGACTCAGAGAGTCATCAGCTCTTCAAGATGGGAGGATTGGGTGCTGAGATCACTGCTGGGGATGGGGGAACTGCGAATAAAAGGCTAGGGAATGCATCCAATGCCCCTGTTTATTAACAGCTGTGGAAAATAGTTTTGTGTGACAAAACACGAGGCTGTCAATCCTGGAGAAGCTGAGGGTCATAGGAACATAGCTCCATAAGCGCCCTTTCTCCTGAGCACAGGTGGTGTGCCCTTTCCAGCCTTTCATATCAGTTCTCACTGATCGTGAGCAAATCCTCATGTAAAACTGATCACATCTGGTATGTTGGCTGTTTTCTCAGGCCTTCTGTTAGGTAAACCCTCAAGGGCAGGAACCCTTGCTTTTTATCTCTGTATTTACAAAGCCAGTAATGTGATGAGCACTCAGAAAATGGTGGTTGAACAGCGAATGAATGAATGATTTTTTGAGGTCTTTGAATTGCAATCACATTACTTTCATTCAGCAGCCCATGACTCAGGTTGTCATCTAAGCATGATACACCAAGTACCCCTCACAGGATTGTGTGCTGGGTAGAACTAATTTTGGAGTGTGGAAGTCAACGAATTTTCAAGAAGAATGGAAAAAGATAGTGAAGACTGGGTTTTTCTTTGTTACACCCAGGTTTTGAGAACTGCTGCTTAGTAGTTCTTCAGATTTCATTACCCAACCATCACAGGATGCCCACAACTCCCTATACAACAGAATATTGTCCTTATACACATTAAAAAATTTTTTTAAATCAAATTTTTAGTAGTTCCAAGCTAGCATTTTGTCTTATAGGCACTTTAATTCCTAAGGAGATACTCAGAGAGCTGTAGTTTTGGGCTTCAAAGATGATATTCAGACCTGGAAGAGAGGGTAGATACACCTCATAGATTCTTTGTATGTACTCCAATATTGAGGATTCTTTAATGGCAGGAACCAGGTACAAGCTTGGTGGATCTCTCATAGTGCCCACCACTGGCTGTGCACACACAACCAATGCTCAATAAAACTTAGGTAGTTGGATGGAAGTCACCTGTAAGCTTCCGTAACCCTGCTCAAAATAATCTGCCAACTTGAGAATCACTTTCTTACCCATTGATTTCCTCTTAGGACTTTTCTTTACACAGAGCTAATATCTATTTATTTTATGTTCCTTATTCAATCTGTCAAAAGAAACCCCTACCTCCCTCATCATCCATAGTAAAACCTTCTACATAGACAAGTATCTTCTCACACAAATACATACAACATAAATACAATGGTATTCTCATTCAGGGTCTTGTGTCTCCATCTGAGTGAGAGATGAAGTCAGAGACGGAGTTAAAGTCTAAGACAGATATTTTTGTTTGCTGTTTTTTATCTGGCACTAACTATTCTGTGCCTTTAAAAAAAGAAGACACAGGAACAGCCAGAACATGCTAACAATAACCTGACATTCATTTCCTGAGTGGGGCATGGAGGGAGAAGGCAAGTATAGACTAGTCCTTATGTGTTGGACTACCCGTCTTAATTCTTAATCCCAAATAATCCACTGCCATTCCTACAGCTATGCCCAGCTGTTCTTTAGCCATGTCCAAACTGTTCTTGGAATCCTTTCTTTCTTCTGTCCCTCCTATTTGTGTATAGTTCTCAGTCTTAGCTTTTGTACGATGAAAATTTCCAAAGCCAGGTAATCCGTGAGCTAAGAGTACCCTATTCACAGAAATATTCTTGGTGGAGGAGGGGAGAGTCATTGGGGGGAAGCCTGAGGAAGAAGGAGGGGGGGAACAGTGCCACAGGAATTACCAGAGGCAAGAGAAACACAGGAGATGTATAATGGAGCATGTTCCAAAGACTATTTCCCAGGTCTTCTGCTCATTCAAGAACTTCCATTTAAGAGACAGCTGAAGAGATGGAGAATGGGTTTGAGGAAAGTAATACCGTGTTCTGTAAAAATATTCATTTTGCTGTTAAAGAGAAGAGAGAGACAGAAAGGAACTAGGAGCAGGGTGGGCGAGACAAAGAGGAAGCCATATGGGGAGGGGGGGTGGGAGGAGAGAACATGGAATGCAGTGGGAACACTGTAGGAAACATAAGAACCGCCCCCAGAAACAAAATGCCAGCCTCTCTGGGCAAAAATCTAAATTGTCAGCACATGCATCTTTGCTCTGAGAAATATACACCTTTTTCTTCCCCTCTTTCTTTCAAGATGAGTCCCCATTTCAACATCAGTAAAATGCTTCAAACTGAAACATACAGATAATATCATTTCTCCCATCATGCAGCAATGCAAGGCCCCTTCCCTCAGCATTCCTCATAAATGTGCTATCCCCAGCCTGGGGTGCCATGGCAGGGGAAATTCAGAGACAAGTAATTGCCTAGATTTCATATAGACGGATATCTGACAAAACTATAATGAAAGAAATCCATCCATTGCTAGGGAAAAATGAGAACAAGAAAATACAATCTTTAATTATTACACTTTTTAAATGCAATATTCTGTTCAGTTTTCAGTTATTAGTGTTAATATGAGCAGAGACCGTCCAATAAAACAAGCAAAATTAGATATTAATAACTAAAATACAATTATGTTTTTGAGCTCTCTTTGTAGCAAAGCTTCCTGCTAATCATTTTGTATATATTCTCATTTAACTGAAAGACAAAACAGGAAGAAGTCTTTAGAGGTATCTCTGTTTTTACAGATGAAGAGATAAGCTCAGAGAGGTCAAATGACTGACCATAGTCCCTTGGCTAACAAGTGTAGGGGCCATCAGGGTTACAACCTCATTTGCAATGGGAACTGAATCTCATTGGGGCCAACAGTGTTAAGTTCCTTTCCCATCAACTTTCTCCTACACTTGGTAATAGGGAAAAGAGGCTCAAGTTCTTCTCTTCCCTTTAATTTCTTCCTTATGCTGTTTAAAAAATAGTAAAATGATTAAACATTGGGCAACCAACTTGAATAACCAAACAATTCCATAATCAACCCCTGATTAATGGTAGTGAACTATGAAAAAAAGAAGAAATAAAAAGCACGTATAGCCCACAAATGCTTGCCCCATCTACCATATTTGACAATACTACCCTTTTTCCTTTCTTAAAATAGTCATTTCTTTTGGCTTCAGTAACAAGTGGCCCTATATAGCACCGCAATCCTCCTTCCCTATCTCCACTAGGCCTGTGTCCTTGGCAGAATATCATGTCTTCTCTCTCCAACTTTAAAGGGTGGTCAAGGCTCAGTCCAAATCACATTTTCTTTTCTCTAAACTCTTCTCCTGAGAGAACTTGACTTTTCTCAACTAAGGGGCATTGACAGTTGTATCAACTCTACGCTGGTGAATTTCATACCTGCAATTCCACATTTTAGACTGTATAGCTCTAGGCACTACAAGACATCCTCACTAACATGTCCAGCTCTCAAATCAGAATTTGACACAGCTTCTGTGAAAACTAGGTTTCCACTTTAACTTTTCCATCTGCATTGATCCATCATCATCTCTTCAATCTTCGAATCTAAAAGCTAGCTTTGACTATTTTATCCCATATATTATCTCTATATAGGATATTACCAGATCCTAAAGAAGTGTCCTTCAGAATTCTCTTGCAATCCTTATCGCTACCAAAATTCTAGCCCTGGTTATCTCACATTTGGAATATTTAAAAATGGGCCAACTTGCTCCCCACTTTGGTTCACTCTTATCCCATTCTCTCATATAGTGATAGCAAGATTAATCTTAAAATAACCATTTCATTATAACCATTTCATTGAGTCTTTCCTATGATTACCTCCTAGAATAAAGTTAAATAACATTAATCTACTCTTCAGGGAGTCTATGACACTCATTCGGCCCAAGCCAGAAAATCAAGGACTAAATAGGCTTTTATGGAGAGTGAAGATTTTAAAGCAGACAAATATATTATTGGTATCTATTTCAAATTTTTTATAGAATCATAACATGTCATGTCAAAAGTTGACATTATCTAACTATTCACCAATGTAAGCTCATTATCATACCATTTTCTTCTGTATAAAAAAAAACCTGAGATCTGGAGAAAAGAAATAACTTGATTAAAGTCACACAATTGGATGCCAACTCCCAGGGTGGTACTTTCCAACTATAGCATGCTGTCTTTCAAAGGAACAACTGTCTCATTGTATCCCCCACACTTATTGCCCATGACTTGTCTACAGGTCCATTCAGGTTAAGTTGATCCTGATAAAGCCCTAACATGAACATTCAGTGTCAAGTAACAAGTCCAAATCTTTATTCATGTTATTATTGCCACTTGCATTAAAGTCTTTTTCCCTGAGACATCTATATTCCATAGTCTTCAAAGTCTAGGTCAAGTGCCACTACCCCCAACACTTCCAAGGTGTTTCAAGGATATAACTTCAGTCTACACAGTATAGTATATACCACTCTACTACAGTATATGCATTGTACTACCCATTAGAGGCACTTCATTATATTCAGTCTTTCACTTTTACCCTACATTTTGGTATATGGAAGTTTTGCTTCTTAAACTAAACTCCACTATTGAAGGGAATTGGATCATGCATTTTCTATCATGTTATCCTCCACTCTGAGTACAGCTCTGTGCAGAGTAGTTGCTGTACCATGTTTTGAAAATACAGGGTGTCCAACCCAGGAACGCATTAACAAGCTGTGGTATATGTATACCATGGAATACTATTCAGCCATTTAAAAAGATGGAGACTTTATACCTTTTGTATTAACCTGGATGGGGTTGGAACACATTCTACTTAGTAAAGTATCACAAGAATGGAGAAGCAAGAATCCAATATAATCAATTCTAATATGAAGCCAGTAGACAATCTAATATATACCCTTGGAAGAGAAAAACTTAATTCAAGGTAGGGGCAGGGGAACAGGGGAGTGGTGAAAAGGGAGGATGGAGAAGGAGGGGAGGTTACAGTGTATGGCACACCTCTTGGGGAGAGGACATTATTATAAGAGGCACTTCACCTAACAAATGCAAACAGTATAACCTAATTCTTTCTACCCTCAATGAATAGCAAACAATTAAAAAAAAGCTTAAAAGAAAGAAAATACAGGGTGTAATTTAAAATTGCACACGAACTTTATGGACACCCTCATCAAAGAACTTTAGACTAGAACCTGAAACATAAGTCTTCAGGAAATAATCCAAAATCCCAGAAGAAATCAAGTCCACAGATATTTCAAAACTTAATTTCACAATTAGTTTAATTCACTCATTCATCAGATATACATGGAGTCCCTGTTCTGAGCCAATTCAAGTGCTAAGCAGACAAGTGAATGAAATAGACACATGTCTGCCAACATAGAGCTAACAGTCTAGTCAGAGGAAGGCATGCATATAAAAAATTTAATGGGGACTATAGAGTGATAAGGGAATAGATTGGAGACGTATTTTGCTATAGAACCAATAAGATTAGAAAATTTGTTAAATAAAAGGTGTGAGGGAGAAGAAAAAAAAAGACGCCTTGTGTATTTGTGACACATGCCATAGAAAGGATGACCATGCTCTTCTCCCATGATAGAGAAAAGTAATGAAGAACAGGTTTATGAGGGTAAGTCATAAAAATCCAACCTTGGTCATGCTCAATAATTCCATTAGTAGAACTCCACCAGATAACAGAAGTTGACCTAAAGAGGTTTGAGGTTCATTTCCGGACCTTTACCCTATTTATCTTTTCATATACCCTATAACTCTAAAAAAGGAAACGCTCTGCCAGAAAGTAGGCCTGAGAAGAGGAAAGCAGAATTGAGGACTCAGCCTAGAACTGGGTAACTAGACTGTGAATAACTGAAGGTTAGTGTTCGCTGAGGCAGAGAGAATATAAAATAAATCTTTTCAATCAAAGAAAATCAAATCTGGCCTATTTATTTATTTTTTATCAAGTGAATCAAAGCTTGGCTAAATGAAAAGCTAAAACCAGTCTTTAAAAGGATTGTTCCTGGGCGGCTCCTGCGGCTCAAAGGAGTAGAGCGCCAGCCCCATATACAGGAGGTGGCAGGTTCAAACCCAGCCTTGGCCAAAAACTGCAAAAAAAAAAAAAAAGGATTGCTCCTGGTGTTGTATATATCCATGTGAAATGCAGGATTACTCAGAAGCCTTTAATCTTCATTCCCCTCTGGTACATTGTTGGCTGCTGTATAATATAGTGTGGTTTACACGAGGCCATGGTTCTGGGTTCAAGCCTATTCAAGCCTCTTCATTTATCATAGGGTTAAAAGGGAACATAGAAGTTCAATCCTCCATATAATGAAAGAATCAAAAACTTTTAGAATCAGAAGAAACATAGGGTTCTCCTCTTCCAAATCCTTTCTATCCAAGTAAGCATCTCTCCTGAGACATTATTTTATAGATGAAAACACCCAAAGTCTGAAAAGGTAAAACGATTTGCCTGCCATGGTAACATGGTTAAAGATGAACAAAGCCAGAAGGAGAACCACACTCTCCAATACCATGTGGTCTGGATTTGGAAATCAGTTTGAGATTGAGTTGATGACATTTAAGTTTTAATTTGCTAAATGAGGCCCCCAAAGGTACTGAATCACATGAGTACAATGATTCAAATGATACTTGAAAAATATAAAATTAGTAGTGGGTAAGATGATTTTTGTGATATTAAAAATAAGGGGGACAGGGTGGCGCCTGTGGCTCAAGGAGTAGGGCGTTGGCCCCATACACCAGAGGTGGTGGGTTCAAACCTGGCCCTGGCCAAAAACTGCAACAACAACAACAAAAAAATAAAATAAAATAAGGGAGACAGAGAAAGCTTGCTATAGAAATCTAGGCACAAGCTAACAAAGATAGTGGCTACAGAAGTAGAGGGGCAAGGATAACTTAACTTAGTGGCCTTTAACTCAGGGAAATGTGGAAGTCTGACTGGCTACATACATGGAAGGGATTATGGGCAAGTACATGTTACTGATTATAAGGCATAAAGCCACGTGAACCCTCTATGTACACAAAGCAAATGCTGAAAATGAGTTTTGCCAATAAGTTTATAACATTATCTTCACACACGAAGGATAGTTTATTTAATCTTTAAAAAGAATTGTCAGTCTTTTACTCAACATGCATGAACTCTACCATTCATTTCTTTATTGATTCATTCAATTTTTATTACATAAAAAATTTTATGTCTACTGTGCTGTGAGTTCTAGGTTAGCTAGCAAAATGAATGTGATGGTTCAAGCCCTAGACATCCTCAGACATATTTTTAATTTGAACAGTTTGCACATCTCAGCGCTGTGATAGAGGTATGAACAAAGGGCTATGGAAGCACAAAAAGAGGAATGACTAATTCTGCCTAGAATTGTCAGATAACTTCATAGAGAAGGTGACATTTGAGTCAAATCTTAATGGACATCCATGTACTTCCAGGGGAAATGAAAGGCATGGGTATTAGGTCACCCCTTTGATTAAAAATGTGAGCATGGTGGCCAGAGCAGTGAGGTGCTCTGGGCAGGTTCACTACCCAGGTTCACTTCCCTCTTCTCCTCCCTGCCTGGTTCTCAAGACAAAATTAGCCAGGATGAGATGAGGTTAGCCTCACTTCAGGCAAGATGGAAACCAGAGAATAACTTGTGCAGATGTATAAAGTAGTAAAAGGCTGTCATGTTTAGAGAATGGTCAGTCATGTCAATCATTCAATGTTGCTTGATCACAAACCATGTGTGTTGGGCTGAGGTGGGAGGTTGGAAGAGAGGACAGTTAAGTAAGATAAGTCTAATCATGAGGGTTAGACCCAGATACTCAAGGGTCTTTTCTGGCTTTGCTCTCCACTAGATAAAAGGACCCATCAGAGATTTGAGGGAAAATTAGACTTCTGCTCTAGGTATCTAATTTTTCATTATTTACAACATACTTAATTGTTACTTGATTCAATAAAGCATGGGTTACAAGGTCTTCTTCATCCCCAACTTGGTTTGGGAAAGAACACTTTATAGTGATTTTGAGGTCTTCAATGACAATGTCTCCATCTAACAAAGTACAGATGCCACGGTTCTGGGATTTTCATCATTCAATTCAACTACTAGACATAAGCTCCCTGAGAGGACACTTTGGAGGTCATGATCATGCTTCTGGAACTGATATCAGATCAGGCCTTCCTTGTTATTCCTTTGTGAATATATTTGAGGAATTTTGAACATACACCTCTACAGGGAGACAACATCCTTCCCCTTGAATTCATAAAACCAGAATTCAAAAACTCCTAAGAGCCAGGTTTTTACGTTCTCATAGCATAATGCCACTGTGCTAAGGTAGACTGCTCTCCTGTCATGATGCTGCTCCTTCTTGCAGTAGAAGCTCAGTGGTATTAGGATGGGAGATGCAATCCAGGCTGGACAAATAATACATTCTGGGGACTGTTCACAGGGGCTCAGAACTTGGGCATTACAGGATCATGTGCTAATCTTATTTATTTCTGAAAATATTTGTTCCTTCTCAGATATGTCCTGTTCCTTTATATCTCCTGTCAATTTCTTTTTTACAGACATATTTCCCTTCTGCTTACTAATAACTAGAATGACTGATTTGACAGCTGGTACAACCAAGTGTGGAGAAGTAGGATCTTTTCCCAGGGCTCAGAAGGAGTAGAAGACAGGTTTTTTTTTAGGGGGTGAGGGTGGGGGGAGAGTCTTTTCTTACTTTCTTTTTTTTTTTTTTAACAACTTCAATTTGAAGCATGTGCCACTGCCAGGGCTGATAGACTCAGCATGTGTGTCCTTTACACGGGGGCCAAAAGATTTCAAAGGCTAAATCAAATGCTGTACTTGCTTTCTTTTCCCACTTCTCAACCAACCTTATCTTTGCAATAGAAATAGAAATGGAAACATCTCTCAGTTTTCTTGACACCAAGACACAGGAACTATCATGTCTCATAGAAAAGGAAAAAATGAAACACCAGATGACCACTGAACTCTTAGACAGTCCCTCTGCTTCTCCAAGGCAGCATATGGAGCTTCTGGGTCAGCTCTTTGACTTAACATACGAGCACAGCACCCAGCACAGTGAGGTGCTGTGGGCAGGTTCACTACTGTTCCTCATCTCCTCCCTGCCTCATCTCCTTCCTCCCTGTCTCAAGATAACACCAAACAGCTAAGATGAAAGGAGGTTGGCCTCACTTCAGGCAAGATGAAAACAATGACAACAAAGGAAAGGAAACCCTTGTAAAATATAAGGGACATTCATAGTAGTCACAAAAATTCACAGGTCCATATCAATGGAGTAGCTGTACCCCCTTTCCTCCATCCTTAACTTCAAATGAAGAACTCAATACTGCTTCTGTCCATTTCTGGTTTCCATTGAAACCCAGACAAACCTCTATATGGTTAAAAACAAATAGCTAAACACATAATCCTACTTATAGCACAGTCATTGGTTATATGGAAAAGAAGGATTTGACAGTCTGCATAAGATATTTGCAATCAACTCCTGAGAAGACAGCTCAGTCTTAAAACATGCTATACAATAAATGCCTTGTTGAGCCCAGCAGAAGAACATGCATTGTGTAGAATTAGGAATGCTTCCAAAAGGTGATTTGTTCCTCCTTCATATTATGTTTCTTGGTGAAGAGACTCCAGAAAGTTCATGTAATAGTCCAGATGTGAATTCTGGAGTTTGGGGAAGAACCAACATTCTGGATTTGCTCCTTCCTCTTCTTTCCACAAAGCCCAAATATGATGGCCTTAAGGGTATGATGTAACATGGCCTCTGATTAGCCAGACACCTTAGTGAGGAATGTGTGGGAGATGGTTGTGTGAATGGTAGACAGTGGGGGAAGCCAACGAAAAACATCACTGGATAATGACCTGCTTGTTAAGTGCGCCTGAAGGTTCTGCCATCCTTCTGTCTTATAAATCACAAAGAGCTTCAACAATAATAATGTAACCTTTCTTTCTCTTCTTCTTATTCCTTTGGGCAAACATAAAGTTTCCTGTCTTTAATCAGGCAGATGGCATTACCCTATTCCTTCCGATTCCAAAGCTATGCCTTAGCCTTGCTTGCCCACAGCAGACATTGCCAAGACTGGGGCCAGTCAGAACCACAAAATCACCACACATTATGAAATTACCTACAAACCCTGGCCATTACATTATCAAGCCCAACTCAACTTGTATCGCTGAGGGAGGACCTTCCCTAGCTTCCAAGAGTAGAACTGTAAGAGAAAGACATCCCACCATTTCTTTTCTTACCCGGCCCTCACCCTATGTCTTCCTCATTCTAAACACTGTTTTTCCTTTTATTCTGTAGCACTTTAGAAAGCAGCTCCATTAGCTATAATAACAGTGTAGTAATACAAAGAACATCACTTTCTAGTGCTAATAACTTGTATTTTAAAACCATTTGTGTACTCTAAAATTGTGCAAAGCATCAATCTCTCACCAAGGCCAGCAGACACATCAAATTGGAAACTTGTAGAGTTCTGTTTCTTTGGGATTTACAATCTGTGTGCAGGGGAACTGAAATATCGTTTAAAGTCAAATTTGTTTTGATGCTCCTGCTTGCCAGCTTTACTGATGGAAACTTGTTTCTCTGCATAAAATAGAAATGTGGGATGCCAGCACAAGGAACAGAAACCCTGTTCAGAAATCACGACCACCTTCAAGAGGATCGCCACTGATGAAATGTTCGTGTCCGGTACCCTTTCCAGGATTTCAAGTTCATGGCATTAATAGGGACTACAAGTTTTAGACTGGTCAGGAGACAATCAATGAATGGAATTCTTTCATGAGCACCAAGTTTAAATTTATGTGAATGCTGTTAGTGCCTTTGACTCTATTTTGGTTATTGGGGTCAAAAAAAATGACAGTAGAGTTGAGAACAGTGATTCACAACCGTTGGCTGCCCTTTAGAATTTGCCTGGGCACGTTAATACGCATCAGTTCCCAGACTTTACCCTCCTTTCTAGTTCAACTGGATTAGAATTTGTATTAAGTGGGACCTTGGAGCCTATATGTAGTTTCTGAAAGCTTCCCAGTAAATTCTATCATGGAGTTGGGACTGAGAAGCACTTGCAGGAGCAACTCAAAAGAGGGAGAACTGAAAACATGGTAAAGACAGCTTGGGAGGGAGTCAGCATGCTGACAAGCCTGGGGCTGCTGAATTAGTAATCAGGTATTCAATTTTAGAAGACTCCCGAATCTCAAAAAGAAAAATGCTAACTTCTGATGATCCCAACAAACCTATGTTACTGGGATTACTCCATCCATTCGCCATCACTGCCTCTACCACCCAGCTTCCCTGTCACTGTCACACACTGTTTTCCAAATGTTTGGGGGACACACATTGTCTCTGGGTAGCAAGATGGTGAATACCCTGGGCTGTTCCCTATAGTTTTGAGCACATAGTGTGTTCCAATCAGTTGGTCAGTCAGGGCTGATGAGAAAGACAGATTCTGCAAAATGCTGACGGCACGGAGGATGCTTTAGAACACACAAGCATTCAACTTGGCTAAGGTGGCTAATTTTGGAACCGGGCTGAATGTGCACGGAAGGAAGCGCTTCCCTAAGGACTGAGCCGCTAGAGGCCGCTCTGCGCCAGATTCTCGCTAAATCGTGTTCTGAAGCGAAATCACTTCAAAGGGAAAAGCAAGGCTTCAGAGTAGCACAGGGAGTCATGGCAACACCATGGTTCCTATTTTTAAAAGTGTTGGTGAGTGAGCACACAAAGTGCGGCGTGTACACGTGGGGGAGGGGGCTCTGATACGTTTGGAAAGACTATTCTTTCATGAAGTGTTGAGTTGGCAGGAGAATAATAATCTCTGACAATTAGATCAAAGGATTAAACTAGAATCAGCTACATGAAAATGGTTCTTCTCTGTTCCTTAACTCCACTATCTTAGTGTCTATCACAAAGGATCCTTCACGGCTTTGCTTGCATCAGAGGTACCGGGAAATTCTTGATTTAGCCAATATGTTCTGAAATTCTGATCCTTGTTCCTTAAGCTCATTCTGTTAGCCTCTTAGGCAATTCACTTTGTGAATTGATCTGTGAAGTCCCAACAGCAAATTAAAAGAGCCCTTCTGTGGACACTTCACCCCTTATGAGGCCACTCAAGGAGATGCTGTGTGCCCCGTCCATATCCCCAGTACAGAATAAGGAGTCCCAATTCCTATGGAACATGTTGCTCATTTTACCAAGAGTCAGTGTGATTTTGTGAGGTGTAGGCAAGTAGTCTCCATAGATCCCATTTCTTTCATTCCCAATAGCTTCTTTGTTTATTTATTTGTATTTTTACATTCCTCCAAAGTCTGGCTGAGTATAAGCCTTAAAAAAAAAAAATCCAAACTTACCTGACCTGGCAAAAATGAATAGTGGCCCTAGCGGACATTTGTAAATCATAACAGAAGCCAAGGTCTTGTTTTATTACATATCCTTGATGGTATTTTCAATGTGCCCATAACCCTCCTAAACCTGAGCAGGTTTTAGAACAGGAATTCTGCACCCTCTTCAGTTCTAAGGATTTGCAGGTAGATTTCAAAGTTGTGCAAATACTACAAGTAGTTTTTCTATATCTGAGTTGAAGGACTTTGGAATATACAGGAATAGGGTAAGAAAAATAAGCGTCCTTCCCAATGGGAAAAGGAAGGAAGGTAAATAGAGATGGACAGACTGCAGGATGGAAGGATAGAGAAGGACAGACTGCAGGATGGAAGGATAGAGACGGGCAGACTGCAGGATGGAAGGATAGAGACGGGCAGACTGCAGGATGGAAGGATAGAGACGGGCAGACTGCAGGATGGAAGTAGAGTGAGCAGGCTCAGTGTGGGACATCCTGGCCGTGTGTGCAGCTGGATTCCAGCTGATTCAGGATGTATCATGACCTGGTCATTAGGGCAAGGACTCAGCAGAGAATCCAAAAAATTGAATTCCTTTGTACAAAACCTCCCTGCCCTGCAGGTTAATGAGACGTTCATATACATCAGAGTCACACCTAAGTGACTCAGCCTCTTCAACGAAGGAGAGTCTTCAGAAGGACAGACAATGTGGGACAAAGTGCAACTGGAATTCATAAAAATTGGGGTTTGAAACTCAAAAGTAGGCATGACTTAATCTTCTGGATCTCAGTTTCTTTATCTGAAAAAACAGAGTAATAACACCCTGGTCCAGTACCTTTTAGGTAAAATGATGCTATATAAAACACTTGGCACATAGCATTCACACAATAATCTTTTTTAAAAGTAAATTTTTGAAATTGCTGAAGCTTAGTATTTTTAAGTACAAGCCTTTTCTTGATTATAGGAAGCATTTTGATGGAAAATTTCAAAATGTTATTATAGAGTTCTCTGACTTCTTATGCTAAGGATAATCAATATAATTTAAGGTCTCATTGATGACTTAACAGTGACTGTGCTATTTTGCTATTCAGGGATTCTTTCAGGTAGGTATTTGCTTTTAGGGACAATTATGATAGTTTTCCCCAAATAGTCTTAGACACCTGCTTTCCAAGGTCTTCTACTGAGTCTTTCTAATATCTTCCCCATCTTCTTAACAGTCTGTTTGTTATTTATTAATGCTGTCAGCTTGCCTACCTCATCCCCATCATCATGTATGTTATTTCTAAGCTATTGGTATCTGGGAAATCATATAAACAAAATATCTCAAAGACTACTAGTTATCTACTAAAAACATGGCCTTGCTTCTTCCTCGAGTTAATAGAACTTTGATTTTTTTCCACCGGGCTTATTACTTCCCAGGTTAAAACTAAACTAACGTTCACAGTTGTTCCTTGCTGCTACTTGTGGCCTTTGGCTGATTTCTGACCAATGGGCTATAAGCAAATTATGGATCTGCTGGGGGATCTCCTTTCTAACTTCAATCTGATGCTTGAATCTGGAGTCCTTGCAGCCATCTCAGAGGGATGACTTGCTTTTGCTCTTGATGACAATAAAGATGATTGCTAAATAACACTAGCATATTAGTTGGGTAGACTTAGTTGTCAAGTAGTTATATATGTTTTGGAGAAGTATGTAAATATGTTCCTTTTCTAAAGGAAAGTTCTTCCCCAACAAAGCAATAGGAGGGGGATGAAGGCCATATCCAGTGAATAAAAGCAGAAACAAACAGGGGCCTGGGCCCCCGTGATCAAGCAGCCTCCAAGCCAGCTCCAGACAGACAACCTAACTATGCTTATGGGTCTTATTTCCACTGGGTTGCTGGCTCTCTACCATAGCTAACCCACCTGCTCCACAAGCTTCTCAGAAGTAGGTGCAAAGATAGTAAATGAGAAACGACATCCATTTTAGGGCAAGAATTGCATATCAGTGGTCATATCTTTGAACTCTTTTCTGCTTTCTTCATGGTCACCAGTCATGTTCTAGATGCATCAAGCTGTTGTGTATGTGACCTCCTGTCCTTCAGATAAAAGAACTAAGTCTCCATGTGAACACGTGTGAGACGTACTAACAACGTGGTAAGGACAATGACCCCCCATAAGCTGTGCAATCATCACTATTTGAAGCCATAGTCTCCAATAAACACACTTTCTCTCTCACACACGCTCCCCTAACTTTTTCCTCCACATAGTCAATAAGGAGGAAAATTTGACATATTAAAATCTGTGTAATAATAAGCTATAATATAATAATGCTCTATTCTGCTGTTTTTGCCTAAACATAAGTTCCCGGCAGATTTTTCAAGCCAGGATAATTAAAGTGGATGGGAGTGTCTGGAAATGCCACAGGGAAACTCAAAATGAAGTGAGCATGTGTTTCTCCTTTCTGTCCACAGTCTATCCAGGCAGTGAATATAAGAAGCCCTCACAGTTTTGTTGTAATGACTCCGTGAGATGATAATACATAGGAAGATTATCTGTACAAACATGCTCACTTTTATTATCATCATTATTGGCCATAATAATGAACAGCTAGAAGTTTGGGGTCTTCAAGTTTTTATGTTCACCATGTATTTTGACACATACCCCAGTTTGGACCCCATCTATAATCTCTCCCAGAGAAATGTGAAAAAGACTACTTATAATGGGATATTGTCACGGGGTGGCTTTCGTGACTATTTGTGCTGCTTTTGGGGAGAAGAACTTTGCTTTAGAAAAAAAGATATTTATGGACTTCTCAACAATATATATGATCACTTGACTACTAGTCTACCCAAACACTAAATGTGCTAGTGTTATTTAGCAACCATCCTTATAGCCATCGAAACTTTAAAAATGAAATCACATTAGAAAGACCTACCTCATTGATATTTATCAGAGCTAATTCCAATCAAGCCATTTTTAAAGAATTGCTCCCAACTTCTATCTCACACTCAAGCCTTCTCATGTAATCCCCTAACTAGTCTGTCAGAGTAGGAAGAATTGGGGAAACGCAGTGTGTGTTTCATTTGGTACTCTTAAGTATGCTCTACTTCATTTGACATATATAAACTTACACATGTAAGCACGTGCCGTCTGGACGTGTAACACATGCTCACATGCATGTGAGTGCATGCGTGTAAGAATTCCACAGATGGTCATGAACATGAAAGCTGCAGACAAGAAAGGCTTTCAAGCCTTTAAATGAAAGCTGGCTAAAGAAGACAGGGGCAGCAAAAGATCAACAAACACAATACTCTTAGAGAAAGAGAAGGGAAAAAATAAAGAAAGAAGGAAGGTGGGGTGTGGGGCGGTGCTGAATGATGAGAAGAAAAGGCTTGAGCAGTGAGGGAGGCTGTCCCCGGCAGGCAGCTGCTGGTGCTGCTGGAACCCAGACAAGAGGTAACAGATTTCAGCAGCGGGGAACTCTAATCTGTCAGCAGCAGTTCCTTCATGTGTGACCAGCCGGCCCAGCTTGGCGACAGGCGCCAGTCTGGGCGCCCTAACCCCACCAGGCCTTCTGTAAAGCCTTGAAAGCCCAGGAAAGGTCTTCTTTCCTATCTTCAATGTGCCCCAGATGCCTCTGCAGCCATCCTGAAGGTGCTGCATCCTTACCGGCTACATCAGGTCCTGGAGAATTTTTTCCAGGACGTGACCATCTATGCATCCCCACCAGGGTTATGGGACAGGAAACAAAAAGAAAGACTCAAACCATTATCTGTTTAAAATGTGCCAGATCACATGTAGATGCAAAAGCCACGTGACTCTCTCTGCTCTCAGGAAGCTCATGTGAGCTAAGCTAACCTTGGCCAGCTGTGGTCCAGCCTTCACTCAGGCTTCCTGCCCATGTCTGTAACCAGATATGACAGCACTTTCTGGCAAGCCGCCCCCATCCTTACCCCCACCCAGCCAGCCTTCATCCTCTGGTGGGAAGAGAGAGCAGATGGAGACATGACTCCCACTCGATTCTTAAATAATACCAGCTTCAGTTCCCATTAACTGTGAGTTTGTGTCCTTGTCTGGGTAAGAACGAAGAAAGCAAGCATTGTGGGGACATTGCCAGTCCAGGGCAAAGGCTGACAGCAAAGCCTTAGATGTCCACAGCCCCTTCTGAGGACATGGCCCAGCAGTTAGGGGCAGTATGCTCCAGCGCGGGGCATGGCTCCTGGGTTCTGCACCTGCCTGGCCACTCACGGAGGAGGGGGCCACACTGAGATTGCATTTTTGTAAAATCCATCCTAACATCTATTCACTGAGAAGACATGCATTGAAGGGGTTGCATTAGATGAGCACTGAAGACCCTCCCAGCTCCAGTGCTCTGATTCTGAGGGAAGGTGAGCTTTCGTTAAAGCTACCTTAATAGGCTTCACAGTGCAGGGTGAAATGCAGCTTCCTGAGGCAGATCCCAGCCAGATCCTAGCATCACGTAGCCTAAGCTGGGGATCACAGAGCCTGGTGTTCCTTAAAAACACATAAAATGAGAATAAGGATTCCTGTCTTGTCATTCGTACTTTTCTATATGATAATATTTATCAAGTGCCTACTCTCCGGGCACTGTGATAGGAATGCAATGATTACAACAAAATCTGCTTTCATGGAGCTTGCATTCAATTGGAAGGAGGGAGGCAACAAAAGATTTGAAAATATGTACAAAAAATATAATATATACAATATGTCAGATAAGCATCACAGATAAAAATTAAGCAGGAGGAAGAGACAGAGAGTGCTGGGAGGGTGGGGATGCAACTTGCCCTTTGAAGGAGGGTTGTCAGAGAGTGTCTCTTGAGGACATCTGCATCAGGATTTTTTCAAGGATCAAATTAGAAAACTGCACAGCTCTGGGTGTGCAGGAAGGACCCAAAAGGGCAACTAATGCTTGAGTTAATAACTTTTGAACCCTGGCTAACAACTGGGATGATTTAAATCTATACCTCCTGACCCTCTTTTTAACCCAGGCCATGGTCACCCACATTCTTTCTGAGGCAGAATCTGTTCTTCAGAATGAGGCTTGTCTGCTTTCTCCACCAAGAGCTTTTGCACTTCTCTGAGACCATCTTACTCCTTTCTGTAGCCAGGGGTGTCCAACCTGTGGCCCGTGGGCCACAGGCTTATTTTCTGAGGATTATTTTTGCTTATCTGTGGCGTCAGATGTCACAAAAAATGTATTTATAAAACTTTTTTTTTTCTTTTTGATAATCAGTCTTCAGTAGTGCCTGTGTGTTTAATGTGCGGCCCAAGACATCTTTTATTCTTCCAATGTGCGGTAGCAGAAAAGAAAAAGGTTGGACAGCTCTGCAACAAGGTGCCCCCTGTGTCTTCTTCCCCAGGATAGAGGTACATTTTCCACACCCTAACTGTCCTCAGTGAGATGTAACTCTTCCCCACTCACTCGCCCACTTTTATCTCCTGCCTTCTCCTCCGAATCCTAACGAGTTTTTGAAAGAAGGAGGAAAGAGAAGAGGAAGATAAAAGAGTCGGGAGAAAGAGGAAGAGGAGGAGAAACAAAGGAAAGAAGAAAAAAATAAATGCCACCGACACCATGGGTAAGTTTTAACTCTTACAAGTCAGCCACAAAATTACATAGTGGTTAAGGAAGAAATTGTGCAGAGGTCTCAATGTTAGACACTTGAGAATACTCTTCACTCTTCAAGAGTACTCTTGAGAATACTCTTGGGTTTAAGGGAAAGAAGCAAAGATCTCTTATTAAAATGACCATCAGTTTATCTAATAGGAGGAATGCGAAAGACTAGAGGAAAATAGAAGAGTTTGAATAATCTTCATATTGAATTATTCTTCCTTAAACTGGGACTGCCTGCTTTGTCATGTCTGAATTACAGTACGCATTGAATATACATTTAAGGACAGTTATAAGGTTCTTCAGTTATTTGTTTAAAGTCTCTCCCTCCCTCTGTATATAGTTGTATCTCAGTTTACTAAATATTTTCTTTGAAAATGTAGCTCTCCTTAAATTCCAGTGCACTGCTTTAGCAAGATGAAGGGGCACTATGCCAGCTATTCCACTTACAACTGTGCACTCATATTACCTTTTCACTGGTTGGTTCACATGTAAATTAGATTAAGTGAACCTATAACACATATTTGCCTGACCATAAATCTGCCTATGCCTGGGCATTCAAAGAACATTTAATAACAACTGAGATATGGATAATGACCAAGCAGCCCTTGCCCACAGAGTCTAAAAACTAATTGACCCAATTTCTCATTTATATCTTAACCTCTCAGCCCCTTCCAGGCCAAGTGAGTCAAGTGGGTATCCCATAGGGGCAATTCAGATAATACAGTGGTTCTAAACATGGGGAACCTGCCTCAAGGCTACAGGAGGATTTGTTCATTACAGCTCTTTCATTAAGAACCTAACAGAGCGTCTTTCATCACATAAGTTACTCAAAGCCTCTACCTCCATTTCTCAGAGGCTTTCCATTGAATAAGGCCTAAAAGAATATTAGAGGCCTAGTTTCCAGGAGGATCTAGGCTTTGGAGATGGCATCTTTCACTGGAAAGGAAGAATTTGAGGGTGGAGGAAATGAATGTTGAGCTCAAAATCTGAGAACACTGGGGAAAAATAATTAGGCAAGATTCATAAGAGTTTTGCTATATTAAGTTCCATCTATCTCCAAGAGCAGCTGTTCTTTCCATAAGTTCCCAAAGTAGCCCTGAATGAACGGAAGTAGTGTTGGGTTCTCAGGACAGAATGAGATTGTCGAGGTACGTGGCAGGTGTACTATCATGTGAGCGACAAAAACAGACTCTCAGAGCATTAGAGAGCATGTTGAAGAGAAAACCATTAACTGCTCCTTGGGGAAGTAAGAGATGAAAAATATAGACGTATGCCAACCAACAGCCAGCAATTCCTCCCTCACTCAGGGGCATAAATATGGGTTCAGACAACTGATCTAATCACTTTCTCAATATTTTCAGATCATCTGGTATCAAAGGTTTTCAGACTTTTCTCAGCAACTAAGAAAATCCTTCACTTAGACAACATGTGTATATGGCATAAGAAATTCTACAATTCTTCTAAGTGAATAAAGTTCCTAATGGGAATAAAACTCTCCCAGTGTGTCTTGGGCTATGGTATATGCAGGGCATTATATTATACCTACCAATAAGGACTAAATGAATACCAAGAAGTTAAAAATTGGAAATTAGAAAATTAATTTTTATTAGTGTACAAAGTACAGTTGCCAGATTTAGCACATAAAAATACAGGAACCCCATTAAATTTGAATTCAGATAATAATAAATATTCTTTTGGTGTAAGTATGCCCCATGTGATATTTAGGATGAATTTACACTCTAACTGGGCTTATGTATTTTCTTGCAACCCTGGTAAAATGCTTCTCTAGGCATAACCCAGTTATCTGGAAATAATCGTCAAGTCTATAGCGGGCTAAGCTTCAAGGAATTAAGAAGTTATCAGAAAGGAATTTGGATTAACACCTGATAAATACTGTTTATTTGATAGTGAACTGAAATGGTGCATTTTAAGGATTTTTAAAATTCTTTCTTTGGTAACAGCAAGTGAATCACTTCAAATATAAGTCCATCTTTGAGATTCAGTCATATCATATAACTTCTGTGTTCCCTAAATCTAGATTTAGGAATTTCTCCCACATGGAAAGAAAACCACAATCTGGTTAGCCAGAAAGGAGAGCTTTGAATCCCCATGCTATGCTGCCAGGAGGAACAGGATCTATTCATGCTACTGAGTTTTCAAAGGGGAAGATGGCAGCCACTTTCCTAACTCTAGCCTGGTGTCATCTTGGGAGTAGGGCACTCCCGGAAATTTCCAGAGGAGCCTTTCTCCCTGCAGCTCTTACTGAGAGGTGAGTAGCAGTGCCAAAGGAAAAGTCAGCCTCATAAAACAACCAGCCATTTGCAGCAGTTTTACTTGCAAAGATTTCCTGCTGTGGCTAAATGGCTTTGGCCGCTTGGTTCCTTATTTAAAAGAGTGACCCTGGCGAGACCAGAGCTTTGGGAGGGCAGAGGAAGAGAGTCTGATTTCAGACCAAGATAAGTAGGAGGAGTGAACTGAGTGTGTCTAATTGAATTCCACTGATGTTCTGGTGAGTGCTACCCCTGATGATGGCACCTCAGATTTGGGGATAACTCTGTAATCTCTGATAGCCCCGATCCTTTCTGGGTCCTGATAGAAAAATGGCGGTACCTGTGGCTCAGTAGGTAGGGCACCCAGCCACATACAGAGGCTGGTGGTTTGAACCCAGCCTGGGCCAGCTAAACAATGACAATTGCAACAACAACAACAACAAAATTGAAATTGAGGTATTTTCAAGAGAGGCAAGGATCAGTGTTAAGAACCCCCCATAAGGAGCTGCATTGAGGAGAAAAAGGAGAAGACACCAGAGAAGACTGTAGGACACAGGTGTGTGGATGGAGGAGACATCCAAGAGAAAATGTCCAGCAGCAATGAATGCGGGACCTAAGAAAAGTCAGGGCACTGAGGCAGGAGAGAAATTCCCTGGAGGAAATCTCTTAGTGCAGAAGTAGATGGGTAAGTCTGAAGAGTCATACCTGGAAGCCTCTGGACTCTCTCTCCCACTCTCTCTCTCTCTCTGCTTTACTCTGATGCTGAGAAACTGATGAATAACCTGTACCATGCTCTGAGAGCCTTATTTATTCCCTCTAGGACTGGCACACTTGAGAAGGTGGAGGTTGTCTATGCGGCCACCTGGACAATAACATCTAGAGCAGTGGTGACCAACCTGCAGCCTGCTGGCCACATGTTGACTTTGTGAGAACTTTTTTTGCTTATTTGTGGTGTCAGATATCACAAAAAACATGACTCCCCTTCCCCCTTTTTTTGGCTAATCAGCTTTTGTTAGTGTTTTCTTTTTTTAACACTAAAAAAGTGTGGTCCAAGAAAACTCTTCTTCCAATGTACAGCAAAAAAAGAAAAAAAGGTTGGACATGCCTGTTCTACGCGATCTAGGACAGCTACCTGCCTGAGTGACCCCAGGAGAGCCTCTCAGGCTTCAGAGAGAGGGTAACAAATGTGGTTTCAGAGACACCAGGTTAGAGTAGGCTTTCGAGATAACATTTACACAGCAAGTAAAATAAGCCAAGAAGGAAATAAAAATATGTACAGATCGTGTTTTCCCAAAGGAAAGTTTAAGATAAAAGCAAGTATTCCCGGACCATTTTCATGGACTTTAAGGTAACATCCACTTGATTTCTTTGTGTTATTTGGCAGATATTTTAGTCTCCATATGTCTCCATTGTTCGCTTTGGTTTTAATTAACAATCATGTTGAAAAATTATCTGAATCAGTTTCGGATTTAACACTCAAGATAGTGGGAGTAAAAAAAAAAAATTACAGAACTGAATTAACAGTAAATTTTCAAGAGAAATCTTTTTATCCTGCAAAGAGGAGCAGAATAAGTCAGCCCCTGCATAGCAAGTGTGTGCTGAGTCTTACGGGACACAGTCCATTCACTTCCTTAGGCCACACATTGTGCTAGGAATAGAGTCAAAGAAATGAGTGAGGTAAGACGGTCACTGCTGTTATGGAATTTATGGAGAAGAGAGATATAAAAGCATGAAATTGCCATGGTTTGAAGAGTGGCTTTATTGAAAAAGTATAAGATGCGGTGAACACACGTAAGGTAGTGATGCTAGGCCCAGGCTCAGAGATGACTTCCCAGCAGAAGTGGTGCCAGGACTGATGCCTGAGGAAGGAAGAGTACCCAGCAGGCAAAGGAATAGGTACATGTGTCTGGAGGAAAGCTGGATGCTGAGCAGTGTGCTCTAGGCAGAGAGCAGACAGAGCTGGAAATGAGAAAGGGCACAGTGTCTTCCAAGAACCAGAGGAAGCTCAGTGTTGCAGCAAGGTAGTGTTCAAGGCAGAGAATAGCATGAGGCAGTTTTGGAAAGATAGACAGGGCTCATGCTGTGAAAGGCTCTATAAACTACATTAAGGAAATTGGGCCTTATTATGAGAGCAATGAAAAGCCACTGAAAGGTATTAAGCAGGAGAGTGATGAAATCACATTTTCATTTTAGATCACCCCAGCTGCAATGGAGACTGAAAAGAAGCAGAAGAGAAAGCAGGAAGGTCTCAAGAGAGGCCCTGCAGTAATGCAGGTCAGCGGAGATGGTCTGGGGTGGGGGAGGGGAGAGCACAGCATTCCAGGGGCATTGGGGGACTAAGACCCAGAGAAAGTGATTTGATTGCCTATACATGTCAGAAATATGGAATCAAGGACATCTTGGAAAGTTTTATATTCTGCAGCTCGATCATAGGCTGTATCCTTTGCCGTTTGGCTCAGAGAGGGTGGGAATGTGATGGGAAGGAAGGCAGGCAGTTCAGCTCAGATCTGATGAGTTCTGAGGGCCCCCGGCATCCAAAGGGACATACCTGGGCACAGTTAAAGGTACAAATCTGGGACCCAAGGGACAGGTTCTGGCAAGATGTCAGTTGGGGGATTATGCAGACATTAATTTTATCCCTGGCAACAAATGAGAAAAGAAGAGCATCCAGGAAAGAACCCTGAGAAGCGCCAATATTTAAAGGATGCATGAGGAAAGGTCGTGCACTCGGGAGCCCGAGATGGAGCCACTAGAGAGGTGGAAGGAAATGAGGTGGAAGGAAACTCTACCAAACAGGAGTAAACTCTAGGGATGAGAGAAAGACAAGGAAGTTCAAGGTGGGAAAAATATGAGGATTAGATCACAAATACAGCTACCTTAAAGCTGGTTTGAGTTTCAACCCCAAATTAGGAGATTAGTCTAGAGACTGCTGTCCAACCCCCTTCTAGAAGCCACTATCAACCTCCACTAAGTGTATTCTAACATTCCCAGGGTACGTTTTCTAATATTTTATTTCTTAAGCTGCAGGGTGAGTACCTAAGCATGCATTAAGGTTTTATGAATACCTTTCTGTATGTCTGAGAGAATTCAAAGTAAATTTAGAATGGGTCCAAAAACATTGTTGAGTGAGAGAAATTCAGGCGATTGAACAGAAGTATAATTATATTTCCACACACGTAAGATGGTAGATTTATATCCACATTAGTGTATGCACACATAGGCATGTCTGGAAGGATGGGTACTAATTATTTTGTCAATGATTATCTCTGGTTAGTTGAATTTAGGGTTGCTTTAATTTTCTTTGTTGTATTCTATTTTGTTTGAATTTTTACAATGTATGTACATAACAGTTTAATACACATATGAAGCCACACAAATCTGCCATAGAATATTCTATGCCCACATAGTCATTGAATACCCTTGGAAGGATGCACTGTTGCCATAGCTGGGTTATGTGAGGTAAGGTCTTGCTAAATGAACCAGACTGAGAGCATTCTCACTCGTAAAGGCAGGGAGAGAGGAAACAAAAGAGATTTAAAAAAAAAAAACAAAACCTGTTCGTTTAAGGGAAAAATAGTCTTCATATGCCCATTGAACCATGTAACCTATTCTCCATTCCCTCCACAAACAGCACAGGAATCAAAGGTAAGTGTACTGGCCCTCCCTTGTTTTTAAGTGTATTGCATCTTACCTAGTGAATAAGTAGTCTTGACGGATAAGATAGGCCTAGATGCAACTCCAAACTGACCACCAGCTTGCAGCAAGACTTCGGATAACCTATATCTACAAGCTTTTTCTCTTGTACTATAAAATGAAAACAGTTTTTAAAGGCTGCCCAATATAGTTGTTTTGAAGATGAGATGAAGTAAAACATGCAAATATTTAAAATTAACATCTAGCACATGGTAAATACTCAAAACATTAGAATTATTTTGTATTTGTTTAGAATGAGCAAACAGGATAGCAAGGTTTGGATCCAAGTTGGCTCCCCCCCAGTCCTAACGGATAGCTGTCTCCGAGGACAGCCTCCACCCTGCTGCCAACTTAAACTGCTTTGCCCATAGTTTCTCAGCGTCCAGCCCAACTTTGAAGGTCTCCTCCAATCCCCACCATCAGCGTGCCCTTTGCTCAATACTCACCTATTTAGCATATTGGACTGGTAGATTCTCTTCTCATGGGTGTTATAACAACTGCTTTTGGGCTCAGGGATGAAGCTGTGTTCAGACAGCATGTCAGAAGCAGCAGTGGTGATTATGGCAATGCCATCTCTCACTCTGGCGGGGAGGCCATAGTCCCACTCATCGTAGGATACAGAGATGAGCCCAGTGGGGAACTCCGAGGGCACTGTGTCTGTATCCCCTGCCACCAGACTGGGCACAATCCACGTGTAGCCATAGCCAGTCAGCCCTACTGAGTTAGCCACTTCAAAGATGTAGGTGGCTTCTTCCTTAGTGCAGTAAAGAAGAATGATGGGTCTTTGAAGTTTCTTGAGCTGATTCTGGATCTTAGAATCTCCATCATCCAGTGACATGTCTAGTAAGAGGACTTCCTCCAGCTCCCAGCCCACGAAACTGTTCTCAATGGTGCTGCGGATCTTGTTTACAAAGTCCTGGTAGCCAGGGAAGTAGGTGGTGACAATAGAAAAGATGTACCAGTCATATTCTTCCATAATGTTGAGCATGACGGAAGCTTGCTGTTCAATTGATGGACCAAACTGGAAGAACATGGAAGATTCATCCTAAAATAGTAAAAGTATAAAAAAAAAAAAAAAGAAAGAAAAAGGAGAAAGAAAGAGAAGACAAATCAGACCAAAGGTGGTAATAGAGAGTGTGAAATAGTTGAATACAAAGGTTTGTATTAGTTATTTCTGCATATAATACCTTTAATATTTTTCAGTCAATAAAATATTTTTTCAATATTTTAATTGGAGACATCTGTAACATCTTTCTTCCTAAAATTATCTCCTAGACTTCACAGAAAATCAATCTGTCCATAATCTCCTTGTCTGAATTCCCTAATGTCATGGCCAGTGCCTAGGGCAACTCCCCCAAATCAAATATGTTAATATTTCTATAGTAAAACATATGAAGAGTCACATAAAGGGGAATAATGATTTTCAATGGACTCATGTCAGTTCATATAAAGTTTTGCTGTCAAATGAGATATACGAACACATATATACACACTCACACAGACATGCACACACACTCTATTTCGAGGCTTTGGAATTTCTTGATGTGGATGTGTATCACTCAGTCACAGAGTAAATAATCCAAAATGCTGTCAATCTACACTCAAACCCACCTATAGAGGTGGTATATGCTCACCAGCCAGAAAATGGATCGTCCTTATGCATGGATATCAGGGAGCGGCTTGGGTAGTAGAAGCCATACTGATTGGATCAGAATATATTCTGTAAACATGTCACTATTAAATTGATAGCACATTTAGCTGGCCCTCCAACTTCTGCTACTAAGATAGGCAAGTTGGAGGAAGGCTCAAACAGCATATCTAAGCCCCAAGTTAAAATTACTGGTATTCAATCAAGCTCACATATGATTAAGTTTTATTTTAGATCAGCTTATAGCAGATGGCTCTTTCTTTCCCCTACATAACAACACAGGTGCGGGGCTGACCTGTCTATTACACACATCCTTCCATCACTTCTGAACATCTTCTGTTTTCTCCTCCCTTTCCAGGAAGCAGCCATTTTCAATTTCTCCTATTTTAAGCTATATTTTACCTGCTGTTCTAAGATGTCAAGCCCTGCATTTTATCTCTACCTTATAGCTAGAAGAATCTGAAACCACAAAATGAATACCTTCTCAGCCTTGTCCTTCTCTCTCAGTCCATTTCTCCCTGATTTCTTACTGGATAATCTTTCCTTGGTCTGTGCCCCTTATCTTCTATCCCATGGTTCATCTCTACTTTATAGCAATAGAGGCTAAAAAAATTGTGTCTTCTTGCAAGGGTCAGTTCTTTCTTTTCCCCCAACAAGAGCTTTAAAGTACAATTACAAGAGACCTGAGCTTTTAAACAAAATTATATAGTGATTTCTTAGTTCAGGAACATACTGTTGTACAGCTAAGAAATTGCTGAGTGTTTCTTGGGCACCCACTACTGAAAAAAATACAGGTTGAGAAATATCCAGCTGGTGTCCAAAAACCCTGATTCAGCGATAAGAGCTGCCAGCCCCTGGGCCCTGCTGGAGCTCTGTTTCCTTCTCATGGCTTAAACTCTCCCCATTTTCCACAGGCTATCCAGAATGAAACAGCAGATGCTTGATCATTTGGGAGGGATTCTTCCTGCCTAGAGTGAAATGGTGCTTACCACAGTAGCTCCCTTTCAGAATTTAAGCGTGCAATTGAAGAGAAACAGCATAAGACTGTGGAAGTCAGAAACATAGGGAGGATAGGGCACCAAGAATGGGTGGGTAAGAGAACGGGAATTAATTGAGAATTGAATAATTATATTGTATGTGTTCACTCCAAACCTTGGTTAGCCCCTGTTCCTAGACCTGTACTACAACACAAGTACTACTCTTCAGGCAAAGGTGACCTTCTCCTTAGGTTATAAAATGCAGTGATGGTGTGTTCTGAATGTTTATATCCCCCCAGATTTATATATGTTGAAATCCTAACTCCCAATGTAATGATGGTATCAGGAGATAGAGCCTTGGGAAAGGTGATTAGATCACAAGGATGGAGCCCTCATGAATGGGATTAGTACCCTTAATAAAGAGGCCCTAGGCAGTGCCCGTAGCTCAGTGGGTAGGGCGCCGGCCACATACACCCAAGCTGGCAGCTTCAAACTCAGCATGGGCCAGCTAAACAACAATGACAACTGCAATAACAACAACAAAAATAGCTGGGCACTATGGCAGCAGGCACCTGTAGTCCCAGCTACTAGGGAGGCTGAGGTAAGAGAATTGCTTAAGCCCAAGAGTTTGAGGTTGCTGTGAGCTGTGATGCCATGCCACTTTACCGAGAGCAAAATAATGAGACTCTGTCTCAAAAACAAACAAACAAACAAATAAACAATAAAGAGGCCCCAGAGAGCTGCCTGCCCCTTCTACCATGTGAGGACCCAGGAAGAAGGCACCGTTGATGAACCACAGAGTGAGTCCATCAGATGCCAAGTCTGCAAGTACCTTGACATTAGACTTCTCAACCTCCAGAACTGTGAAAAATAAATTTCTGTTGTTTATAAACCACCCAGTTTATGTTATTTTGTTATAGTTGCCTGAACAGACTAAGAAAAGTGCAGATCCAGGACAATAGCACATAATCATTCCAAGTCTTGTCAGGCACCTAAGGGAACCACCACAACAGAAGAGAAAGACCAGAGACAGAACAGCTCACCTTGAACAGCTACCACTTTAAAGAAATATCTATTTGTTTTCCTTATTATGCTTCCAAGTAAAGGGAATTTTCAGGATTTCCAAATGAGAAATATTATCACATGAGCTTCTACAAGCCCAGTGGTTATAGCAAAGCAAGAAAGCTTTCAAATACACCTTAAGGTGTACAGGCTTGGGATGAAAGGGATCCCATTTGCATGCAAAGTAAGCCTACCTTTTCTGTGATAAATGAAGAAGGTTCACTAGAACATTCTTAAATACATGCAAAGTTCCATGTACGGTGAAACCACAGCTTACTTGAGTCCATGGTAAGCTCAAGAGAGAGCTTTGAGAGAAAACCCATGAGGGTCCATAGTAATGAGCTCATGCTTATGAGATTGAATTTAAAGGAAAATTGTCTATTAGATACCTACCTGACCTTTTCCTCTCTTAGCCTTTTTCTAATACACTCCCACAATTATAGAAGGCTCATAAAGATAAAAACAGCAATAATATGAAGGGAGCCAATAAATGGTGAATGTAAGAAAAGAGAAAAATTAACATGGCTCCATCACCCCTCTCCCCACATCATTATCTTACCTTCTGATTCTACTATTCTTCACAATCTCCTCCTTTTTCTAACTCTTCTGGTCCCATCAATGTCCAGCTCAACCATTTTATTTTGCCAATCCTTCATTAAACAAGGCTGCCTTATATGACTATTTTATCTGGCACCAAAAGGACGTTAATGAAGCCAAACAGAAATCAAGAAACAGAGTTATAATTTGGGCCAATGTTTCCTGGCATAATGAGTAGTCTGGCATTATTAATTTAGTTGACACATCAATCTGGTGTCCAGTGATCGGTAAGGGAACGGCTCTTTTTCAACAAAGCTTTGAGCTAACTATAAGTTCAAACAGTGACAGGCCCTGCAAATTATGGCTGCAGCCACAAATCAAAGGGCAATCTTCATGTGCATGGAGTGGAAAGGACCAGTAGCCACGCATCTATCTTTGCAGGCACCCAGCATGCATTGTGATTACCACAAGTGATGGAGGATGAAGGACAGAGATATAATTCTGTTTGCAACTCACTATGCTTTCCCACTTAGATGCTTTCCCACTTTCTGTCTCCTAATGCCATTATAAAATGTTGACCTGCAGGGGTCCTTGGAGTCTCCTCCTGTGGTGAAGATTCCCGAAGTTGTTGTATCAATGTACTCTGCAACTTGTCTTGCAAGCTTCCTTTAATGTATCCCTGCATAAAGGGCCACCTTAGCTGAGAGGAGCAGTTAGCACAAGAAAGGCAGAATTGTAAATTAAACTCCAGCAGTCTAGAACCTTTATATTGGATCCCCATCACTCTGACATTCATGGTGTTTATTTACTAGTAAGAAGAAACAAAAAGTACTTTTTCATCTTATTATCTGCCTCAGAAAATAATTGCCTAAAGAATTAACAGTGAAAAAAAAAAAAAGAATTAACAGTGAATGAGATTTTTCTTCTGTGTCACCTAGATCCCTTACCAATGCACTTTAGAAATAAAATACTAAATGCCCCAGCTGCTGACAGTTCCCTGGGTGATGGGCTTCTTCTCAGCAGCTCCCTTGGGGGATTGTCTCACCTGAGGAGAGCCATATGACTCTTCCTGGGGTAGGTGATGCTGAATGATTGGTTGTCAAGGGTATAAAGACTCAATCTTCTTGCCCTGACTCTGGACAACTCTGAAGGGTTAGTCTATCTTCAGAATTCCCCAGAGGGTTGGCTGGAGCTTCCATTAAAACCACATGACACTTGCACCTCTTCCTCTGCCCAGCCCTGCCTAATCTTTCCTTCCCTTTCACAACATTGATCTCAAGAGCACTTCCTAATAAACCACCTGCACATTGACTTCAGCCTCAGAGTCTCTTTCCCAGGGAAACTGATTCTATCCAATTCCCCTTTTTTCAACATAGAAAAGAGATTGCTTAAAACAGAACATATTTATTTTCAAATACTAAATGACACATAGTAGAAAGATAAGTCTTTTCTCATTAGATCCAAAGGAGAGAACAATGAGTAGAAATATGAAAAGGCATTATTTGATCCAATATAAGAAATCAATTTACAATTATAGCTTTCTAAAATGGAATAGGGTTCATGGTGTGAGCTCTTTGTTGCTGTAAGTATTCAAATAGGAGCTAAGTTATCACCTGCAAAGTGTTTCTCCCCAGTACATGGTCTGGAAAACTGCTTGCTCACTTGTAAGACTGAGTTCAAATGTGAAGTCTTTCATGTCCGCCATCTACTCTTACTTCTCCTGGTCAAGTTAGCTCTGTCTCCACTGGGCTCTTGCAACATTTGGCACATGCCTCTATGATAACTCTTATCACACAGTAAACATACATGTTTGCCACCTCCCAGGAAAAATGTGTATTTCTCAAGAACCGAAGTTGTGCCTTGTTCATCTCTAGATCCTTTGGGGGCGCATGAAAATTTTTCCTAATGTTCATTGTATTAATATTATAAAGAAGTTTCTTTCTATGCTGATGGTACATATCTACCAAATGGAAAAAAAGTATGCCTGAAAAGTTATAAACACACTGCATGTTTAGAACATGTAAGGGAATCCCTGTTGTAACTAGAGTGGCAGAAAATGCTACCAATCCGTTATTTACTCTCCTTTGCAGCAAACTCCTTGAAACCATCATCTATACTCATTTCCTCCAATTCCCCTTCTCCTATTCTCATAAACTGACTCCAAACAGACATTCAACCCCATTGCTCTGTTGGCACGCCTCTTGTAAAAGGCAGTGGTAATCTTGGTAGTGCCAACACCAGCATCAATTTGCAGTCATCCTGGCACTCCAGCAGCATCTGACGTCCTCCACCCAATCACTGCAACAACTTGCTCCGTGGTCCCCTGTCTCTGCCTTGACCCCTACAGTCTACACTCAACAGAGAATCAGGATGATTCTCTTAAAATATAACTCATAATATGTTATTCTCTACCCCAATCCCTCAGTGAATTACCAATGCATTAAAAAGAAACAGCCAATGCCCTTGATTTGGACTCCCCATCAGCCCTAGGACCCCCGGATGCCTCGCACTCTGGCTTCTCCTGAACACACCTGCACATTCCTGCTCCAGACCTTGACTCTAGCTGTCTTCTCTTCCTGAAACTCTCTTCTGTCAGCTATTCAGATATCTGTGGGGTTAACACATGTACCTCTTCCAAGTCTCTGCTCAAATCCTACCTTCTCAACAAAGCCCCTCAATTCTGACCACGCAATGGAACCTGACGCCTGTCCTCCCTTGTCATGGCACATCAGATCCCCTTATCTTCTTCCACTTTTTATTTTTGCCATAGCATTTATCATCATCTGCTGACTACATGATTACGTATTTGGTAGATTTATTACAAACTTACTGTCTCTTCCCAGCTAAATGTGAACACCAGGAGGGCAGGGATAAGTATTTGTTCATTGCTATAACCTAGCCCCAAAAGGGGGGCTGACCCACAGTGAGCTCTCAGTAAATATTTTTTGAATTTTTTAAAAAACAGGGTAATTGATGCTACAACCAGATAATTCTCAAATCCAGCTTATCTTTGTTGGCTATCCAATTGCAATCATATTTTCAAGCATCTTAAAGCCTTTCACATTATTCAAATGTTAGTAATTTACAGTGTCATAGAGATTATGATCCTGTTGGGACATTAGTGTGGTTGAAATTAGTATAGTTTTCCTAGTAGTCCCTTTCTTATGACATGAATGAAGAAAACCTTCCTTCTGCTCTTGTAAATTCAGTACTTGAGCAGGATCTGGATGTGAATAAGGATAGAACTGCTAGGCTTTCACTAAAGACTTTCTCCTCTGCCCCCAGATTAGGAGGGCAAGTGTAGGAATGATAAGGTAGGAGGTCAGGGTTACGAGGGTGCCCTGAGAAGTCTTGGGTATTCCTTTACTTTTCTCACCTTTAGACAGAGCTGAAGCAGAAATATAGGAGACGGCTTGGCGCCTGTGGCTCAAGTGGCTAAGGTGCCAGCCACGTACACCTGAGCTGGTGGGTTCGAATCCAGCCCGGGCCTGCCAAACAACAATGACGGCTGCAACCAAAAAATGACCAGGCGTTGTGGCAGGCGGCTGTAGTCCCAGCTACTTGGGAGGCGGAGGCAGGAGACTCGCTTGAGCCCAGGAATTGGATGTTGCTGTGAGCTGTGAGCTGTGATGCCACAGCACTCTATCAGGGTGACAGCTTGAGACTCTGTCTCAAAAAAAGAAAAAAAAAAAAAAAGAAATATAGGAGACAAGATCTCTTTCTTCTCCCAAATAAGGAGAAAGACTACTCACTCAATCCCAAGAGATGATCTCTGATGACCAGAAATTCTGATACCACATCATTATCTTTTTCAGGTGGCTAAGGCTGGAGTTGGAGCTAGCTGCTCAGGATGGGTTTGAATAGTGTCAGAGTTTTGTGAGCAATGCCTGGCAAGTTAGGGAGAATCTCTGACATTTTCCAAACTCACCAATAATCAGAAATATCATGACTGAAACACACAATGGGAGCACTTTGATGGAAAATCATGATTTTTCTGCCTTTTAAATGCCAGACCTATTCTTTTCTTTAAATCCCTGCACATAAATGAGAACCCTTTAGGGCTTCAAAAGTCTGTGATCAGAAATTCAAGCAGATTGGGCTAGTTCAAGAACTACTCTAAACAGCACCCGCAGAAGCCAGCATTCTTTTCATTTTTCGTTCCTTCTGAAGATAATTGTGCTTTCTCCTTGAGTTTTGCCCCATTTTCCTCCCTGATAGAGTCTCTCTTTGGAGAAATTAAACTGGAATTTGGTTTAATCACCACATTCAAGCCACAGCTGAGGAACAAACTGAAAGTATTCACTTTGAAAATGTCTACTAGGTTCCACATTGTCTCAGTCTCAGAGACAATTTTATATGAAGAAGAAAGCTTGCAAGCAAAGAAAGGGCAATAAGAGGGGAAGAATGAAAAGGCAGATTCCCTCTCACTAAGATACCCAAATGAATTACAGAATTAAAGTAAAGGCGCAAAGGGCCTAAAGAACAAGAAGAGCACTTCTAGAATGTGCCTTTGCTCCTCTGTAGGGTATCAGGACTGCCAAAGTCTTAACAACCCCATTTCATTTCATCTTAAATTAAAATTCCTCACTATGGCTTGCTCCATTATGCAAATCAAAACAACTCTCAGATGGATTGACTTATATTTTTATTAAGAGGTTCTTTTCTATAAAAGAACAAGCTGACAAGTTCAGCAACAATCAAGCTCTGAGACTGAATAAATGTATTTTTACATAAACGCAAGGGAAGAAGATAGAGGAATAGGCAAGGTTGAAAAAAAATGAAATGGGTAGGAAAAAATCATGTAAATATATTAAACTAACAGTATTAATTAGGTAGTAGGGTTATTCATATCAGACTAAATTTATTTAGACAAATTTATAGAATCAAGTGTGTTCAATGTCAATATAGATGGGGGCATTTAACAGAACAAAGTAAAAGATCTTATAAAACTAAGCCTAATAACCAAGGGGAAAACAGATCACTTCTTATTAAGTATGAAATACTAAATCCAAAATTGCCTTATGCCATCAAAATCTTTTCATTTAACTTAAGCTGAAAGGGAAGAGTCTGCAAAATAACTGTGATTATTATTAAAGAGCAGGGTTGAGTAGAAACCAACCCTGATGGTACTTGACGTCCTAGCAGCACTTTTTAAAAGTAAAGATGTTGACATTTTTCTCAAATAAATTAACATTCCCATCTCTTCAAATGCATTTGATCAGAACATCACGTTCATAGACCAAGGGGAGTAGAGAAGTGGGGGGATGTCCTAAAGAGTGGAAGGATAGAAATGGCATTTATATTTGATTAAGCTATGAGTGCTAGTGCCTCATCTGTTGTCAAAAATAACACAAGCACTGGTTGCAGACACTGCTTGTGTTTATACACATGGGTCTATTCAAGGGATCTCTGTTGTAGGCCCATATGGAGAGAAAGACTAAGCATGGCTGAACTTAGAATTTGGATCAGTCATGCTCACTTGGCAACAGATTAATAAGCCATTGTCTCCAATGGCTAGACCCAGAAAGAAGTTCTCTGAGGAAGTTGTTTTCATCAAACATCCAGTGATGTGTTTTCCGAGGTCTCTCAATTGGAAAACTGGTTGCTACTTCCTCACATACAGCAAAGTACGGCTGTTCACAATCAAAGCAGCTTTGAATTTCTTCACATCACCCAAACCAATTTGGTCCTCCATCTAAAACAGGCAATGCATTTTGAAGGGCTCCAGAAATGAAAATAAAATTGCATATAGGCAGATTAAAAAAAAGAAAAAAAAGTGTTCAACAACTTGTCAGCAGTTGCCTGTCTTAGCCTCATTCAGTTATAGGATTAAGAACATTAGCCCTCAGCCTCTGCCTTCTAATCTTTGAAACAGGACTGGCCAAGTACTATCCTCACCAACACCATCTTCTTTAGACTACTCTGAGCCCTAGATTGGGCCTGGCTGTGTGCAGACCTGACTACCAGATGAATCCTTCTTTTTATGCACCTCCCATGTGCCCATTTCAATGGGTTAAACTGCTTCTTCATGTCCTGATTTTCACTCCAGTCTCTGTTGGATAAAGAACCTCCATGTACTTTGCAAAGTCCCTGAGAAACTGCCTAAACCCTTGATGTTGGGAAGATGCCACGATAGGTCCGAAGCCCTCTCCCCTTTTCCACATGTATACTCTACAGAGTGAGATGATTAGTGCATTATTGGTGCCAGCGCATTTGTGTTGCTTTTTTCACTACTGTATCAAATTCCTGCATACTTATACCAGTCTGAAGCACACTAACAAGGTTATCTGGTCTTACATTTAAATAGAGTATTCAGAGCTCACTGGCCTCTACCCTGTGGCAGGAAACCCCATAGGCAGGATTAAGCACAATCTTTTTCAGCTCTTTGACTCTCTCTAGACCCATTATTCTGATCCTAATTTGCCTGCCCTACAAAGGGTGTCCAGGATTTAATTGGTTGCATCCAAGTTTGAGATTTTTGTATGTTTGTTTTCTCTTTGTCCAGAATTATTCAAATTACTTTACTATGTCTCATTATGGCTACTGGTTATTAGCACTAAAAATAGACCTCTAAGAATTCAGAGTTCCTAACTGCTCACCCTTCATTTTCTTTCCCTCTAGCTCTGGGCATACAAAGTCCGGTTAAGAGTATAAATCAATCTCCTAGAAAAGATGTCTATCCCTTAACCTGGTATAGAGGAGGCAAATCAGAAGAAAACCATAGTAAAACTATTTTCCAAATTGCACAATCTGGTCTGTAGTCCTAGAAAACAGCCTATCAACTTCTCTATTCATACAAATAAGGATTAGTTGGTTTAAAAAATACAAAATGCTATGGATCCAGCTTCCAAACCAGTGAAAGGTAGCTTTCTGATCCAGGCTGGCACCTCTAACTTATCAGTACTAATCTTGGCAACATCCCTGAAACCCACCTGGTCTCTGCTCTGTCCCAGCACTGCACCCCAGGCTGAGGCTTCTTCCTTTGCCCCCCTTTCCCCACATTCCCTAATTCCACAGATAAAGACCCCACTGGGGTGTCCTAACTGGTCTCTACCCTGAGCCCAGCCAGTGTTTCCATTCTTCTCTTTGGGGCCTTGGGTAGTTGAAACGCTGTCAATATTTCAACTTGATTCCAGGAGACTGACCAAGCAGGGACAAGTCTCAGCAATCACTCCACTCAAGGGAAGTACCAAAGCTGGCAGAGATAAGAATAAATCTTTCCCAGAAATAAGAACTCAACAAGTAAAAGAATGGCCTATATACTCATTCTTATTTTGAAATGTATTTACTTGTCTGTTTTTAAACCACATTCAGCGATCTCCAACATTTCTAAAATTGATAGCATTTCTCCTGAATACTTCTGCCCTGATATAAGTAAGCAAGCAGAGAAGGAGGTCTTCCAGAGAAAACAGAAAGCAGCTCAGGGCTTGTTCTTTCACCCACCCGCACTGGACTCTCTGCAGTACAGAGCCATTGTTACAAGCAGATCCTAACATTTATTAATTGCTAATCTGAATCCTTCACCAAGGGGCCTCTGCCTATCGATGAATCATCCCAGACAAGTGTGAGTGTTACCTGCAATCTCATTTTCTTTAGAACTGGCAGTAGAAAAAAATCACCAGGCTCACATCAGCTGACGAGGTATTCTGATCCACGATAACATAACAAAATGGGAGCATCCTTGTGGTTCGGCTATGACATTTTTTTCAGATTAATATGAGGGTGCAAATGATTCAAGTGATTAGGTTACCTTGTTTGTGTTTGCCAGGTAAAGTTCAAATTGTAGTTGAGCCCTACCTAGGGGATGTGCTATATACCCTTACATTGTGCCCAGCAGGTGCGAGGTTACTAATCCACCTCCTTCCTCCTCTCTCCTTTTTTCCTCCCCTCTCCCCCATTGAATTTAATTGTGTTTTTCTCTTGTGTGGGAATAGTTATTTACCTATTGGTCTCATATTAGTATTTCATACATGGGATACTTGCATTTCTATTCTTGTGATACTTTACTAAGAATAATGTTCTTCCACTCCATCCAGGCTAATACAAAAGATGTAAATAAAGTCTCCATCTTTTTAGAGCTGAATAGTATCCCATGGTATACATATACCACAGTTTATTAATTCATTCAAGAGTTGATGAGCACTTGATTCCACATCCTGGCAATTATGAACTGAGCAGCATTGAATATTCTAGTGCAAATGTCCTTATGGTAAAATGAACAGAACCTTCTCTGAAGAAGACAGACGAATGGTCAACAAACAAAGGAAAAAAATGCTCATCATCCCTAATTATCAGAGCAATGCAAATTAAAACCACCCTGGGATATCACCTAACCCCAGTGAAGATAGCCCACATCACAAAATCCCAAAGCTGCAGATGCTGGCATGGATGTGAAGAAAAGGGAAACACTTTTACACTGTTGGTAGAATTGCAAATTAATATAGCTTCTATGGAAAGAAGTATGGAGAATCCTCAAAGAGCTAAAGTATACCTTCCATTTAACCCCACAATCCCATTGCCAGGTACCTACCCAGGAGAAATAAAGTAATGACATTTTGATGTTAATTTTGTACCACTGAAAGGTGCCAATATTGTCATCTTTTTGAAACAGAGTTGTATCTCACTGCCAGCCCCAAATCTCAAAGAGCAGACATTCACCAGTGTGGTTTGAGAAGACATTAGTCCAGCTCAGAGTAGGACCACCATGAAGACAGTTCAGGAGAATGTGAGATGGTTCTAGATTATTTTCCAATTCTTCAGAGAAAATCCCACAGTTTTCTTCAGTTGCATATGCCATAAGTCCAGCAATCCTGACTTTCAGAAATGTATCACTTTGTCTATCTTGATTCCGTTATGCTGTAGATTGAGCCCTTCGGCTCTTATGCTCTCCTGGATGAAAGGCACATAATCGGTCCTCAAAAATGTCATCAAACTGCAACAAACCGATGTCAGATGGATGATGGTTGGTTGTTACCTTGTATACAATGATTATTACTAAACCCACTCTCAGCCTTTCCTTTCTGAGCCTAAATAGTCTCCTTCCCCTGTTTTTCTCTTACTTCTTTTAGTTCTTATGACAATATTCATAGAGTTGCTTACAGAGTACTGTGTTCCGTACATGCTTTATAGAAATCAATTCCTTTTTTTTTGGCCAGGACCGGGTTTGAAACCACCACCTCTGGTATATGGGGCCGACACCCTACTCCTTTGAGCCACAGGCACTGCCCAGAAATCAATTCCTATAACCCTCTGTTTTACAAATGGAGAAAGTGAGTTCAGAGAAGTGAAGGGACTTGCCCAAGGTAACTGCTGGGAAGAAAACTTGGACAAGTCTGACATGGAGTTTAATACACTCGTGTATATTAAAATCGAATTAAATGCAACACTTTTCCTCAAATTTCCTTTATTCATCTCTGTAGCTTCCATCTGAACCATTCATCCATCCTCATTTAATAGTGAAGCACAGGAAGATGACAGCCATCTAGTTAAAGACTAACCCCTGCCTGTATACTACAGAAATTATTTTCCTGGGTTCCCTAAGCTGCAGTCCCATGCAGCCACCCACTGGCCCTGCTAACTAGTGGCGGACACAACACATGCTATCACTCTACTCTCGAAGGGACTTTTGGCTTCTCTGGGCCATGCTGGAAGAAGAGTTGTCTTGGACCACATGTTAAATGCACTAACACTAACAAAAACTGATGAGCAAAAAAAAAGTCCATGCATAATTTTCATGACATCTGCCACCACAGATAAGCAAAAAAGTCCTCACATAGTCTGCATGCAGCCCACCGGCCACAGGTTGGACACCCCTGCCAGCCCAACATTCTTCTATTGGATGTGCAAACTGGCTCCTTATAATATTAGCATTTGCTCATCTGTCACATATTTATTAAATGTGCATCAGGCACTGTAGGAGGTAGAAATCAAGTATAACTCATCATACTCATCCTCAAGTGAGCTAATTGGAAGATCAAAATATTCAAAATAATTGATGGTATTTTAAACTTGATAAATAATAACCTGACATTCAGCATATGTATCATAGGAATGATGCGAAGAGTATGCTGGTACAGCTATATTTTCCAAGCTTCTTTCTACTTACTCCTCTCTTTGCTCCATTTTCCCACCAGTTCCATACAGCGAACAAACTAAATCCATGTGCCTTTCAATCCAAATGCTACCAGACTGTGGATAGAAACATAAGCAACACTTGGCCTTGAACTTAGCCTTAGATACATCCTCAGGTGGACAATGAGCCTCTGATATTTACTATCTCAGACAGTGAGGTAGGGGCTGATGAGCATACCATATGGTATCACATTCCCGAATCATATCCGCAGTCCAGATGAATTATATATAAATCTTTTTCCATGATCTACCCAGCCTTTCATTTTCATCTTAGAAGATTAGATTAGTATGATAGGACATGTCTTTTATGAAGTCAGGCTACTCAGTTAAAAAACCTTCTCTTCAAATGATTGCAAATTGATTCTGTTAAGATTTTTCTTCCTTTAGAAAAGCTAGGAGAATGATAATTCCTAGTCTCTTCTCTTCCTGGTGTATTTGATTTCTTCAAATTTGGCGTATGCTATGTGCACTAGTTAGCAGGGCCAGTGGGTGGATGCATGGGACTGGCCTTTTTCCTCTAACACTCCCATAGTTTTCAATAATTATACACACTGGCCAGGCAATGAATCAATTATTTTAGTGCTTCTTGAATAAAGATGACCTGGACTTTCAGATTTAAATCCAAGCAACTCACAAAAGTAGCCTGACACCAAATTTTCCTTCTCCAGTTCAAATGGTTAGTTGCCATGCTCCATTCATTTAAAAATATTAGATGACTACCTAAATGCTATCAGTTCTCAAAACTGCCTCTATGTCTATTAAAGAAATATAATGAGTTTTTTTGTTTTGTTTGCTTACTGATAAAAAGTATCAGAAAAGAAGATCACTAGGCTTTACGAGCTGCTTTTATTCTTGGCCCCATGAAATTAAATGAATGCATAGTAGTAATGTTATCCTCCTGTATTAGCAATATAAATAGAAACATAGTTTCTTACCTTTTGTCCAAAAATAGGTTACAATCTGAACTAGGAGGGCTCCGGGGTGGGGTATAATGTCTATGTCTGTATTTTGGTGCACTATATTGGTTCCATATATAACAAATTACAACAGAATCACCAGAAATCCTAGATTTGGTTTACAAGTTATGCTTCACATGAAGAGGAAGAGGAAAGGTTTCTTGGCACACAAGGAAATGTCCCCTTTTATTCATATTCCTGAGTTCCATAATGGTTTGAAGATTATCAGAATTATCTATACAACAGTCACCAAAAGACCTCCCACTAAGGAATTCCACTGCATCAGTAACGTAGTTACATGAAGTTCTTAATATCAGCATCCTTGGCGAGGAAGGCTAAATTCAGTTCTCCTGAATTTTATCAACTTAATCCTTTCGTGTCGGAAAGTAGAATAACTCACAGATTCTCCCCACTGTTCCTTCACATTAAGGCAAAGCTTCCCTCACTTTGTCCACAATAAAACCCTTTCAAAACTTAATTGGCTGTATTTATTAAAGATTTCCACTTTGCTCAGTGATGACTTCTAGAGCCAGAATGAATTGAGCCTCCTCCTTTGATATGCTGAGCAATCATATCCATCCACGCCCAATTTCTGTTCACGTTAACTTCTCCAGCTCCCAACCTCAGCTGTTGTTCTCAGGGCATAGGTGCTCTCGATCAGAGGCAAGTGGGCTAAAGCAGCCCATCTTTAAGCTGCCCAATGTCTGTGGTCTGGGCCTATCTAGAAAAAATGAGCTGAGGCTATCAGACCCCCTCTGTCTCTCTTAGGAATCTGAACCCCAAAACCTTGAAAGAACGGCAGGTCTTTCATCTATGAGTGGGGGCCATGACCACCAACGTCACAGCACTATGAAATAGGATGAAGCAGAAGCTGTGGGACCACAGGGGAAGCAGAAGGAGACGTGGACCAGACACTTTGGAAAACCAGAGATACTTTAACGTACAGTTCAGATGTCCTCGAGGGAGACCTGGTAGGCAGCTGGCCTGGGCGTGCTCTTTGTTCCTGCCAGCTTTCCAACCTCTCTAGGTATATCCTCTTAATAAACTTCCTGGTATTTTGCTTTTATATTTCTACTTATTTTTTGCAACAACTTAGTTGGTCTTTGCTTTGCTAATTAAAAGAGCCTGGATGGAAAGAAAAGGGCCATCCCTAGCTATTTCCTTGCTCAGATTCCTGAGAAAGATAGAAGGGTTCTGATAGTCTCAGCTCATTTTTTTAGCCAGGACCAGAACAAAATCCTAGGAATTTATTCTACAGCTTCCCATTTTCGTGAGGAAGACATCCGCCTCAGTGACTTTAGCTTGCTCAGAATTCAACAGAGCAGGGCTAGGGCGAGAGTCAGGCTTCAGGCTTCATCCGCTGGTGGGCGAGACAGAGTCTCCCTACTGTCATAAGGCCATTCCCACAAGAACCTCCCCCAGTTACCCAAGGCCTTTTTCTTATTCCCCACTCTGCTTTCATCTACTGTCTGACTGTGACATTCATTCAGCTGTGGCCTTTGTGTAACATGGCTCTCAAGACGGATGGCGTGCTGGCCGTCCTCGTTCTCAGAGCTGGGCACACACACTCCCAAGCTCTCAGGCACGTCTCTGAAGGTGCAGCCATGGACGCTGGCTGCGCTCCTCCGTCTGTTCTCTCTCCCCAGCCACTGGTGCTTGTTCAGTATGCAGCTCACGGCTAACAGACAACTGGGTACAGCAAGCAGATGCAATTTACTCAGAGATAAAGTCAAATCCTATATTTGAAGATTTACAGTGTACTTAGAGATAAAGACTGCTTCCGCAAGGTACGTAACAGATATTAACAATACCACGTCCCTTTCACAGGCATCACAAAGGTTAATGAAAAGATGCTTACAGACTTGTCCCCTAAAAAAATAAAGCAGGTGGCTGGCAGCATGTCCCCCAGATTGGCTGAGGACAATGAAAGATGGGGAGCACAATCCAGGACACCCTGGGATGAGGTGGTTCCTCTACATTGTCTGAATCTACATTGTCTGAAGCCTTAGGGTCCCGCACAAACCTCGATCAGGCCCTGGAGAAGGCTGTTCATGCAACATCGGGCTGATGTTAAATAGTTCAGAACTTCTAGTTTACTTGAATGAGAAATGAAATTTCTCCCATCTTATCCTGCTTGCTCGCGTACCTTATCAATGGCCACAAATGAAGCCAAACTCACCAGTCTCCAGCCTTTCCCCCCTGCACGTATAGCTGGTCTGTACACTGTTCCATTGTGAAATTAGGATGGCAGAATTGGCCCTGACCACCAGAATTAGAGTTCTGTTTCTTTTGAATCATTAGATAGTTCACACTGACCTATGAAGGGTCTATGATTGTTTCAAAATAACTCAATGTTTGGCCCGGCATGGTGGCTCACACCTGTAATCCTAGCACTCTGGGAGGCCAAGGAATGAGGATCCCTTGAGCTCAGGAGTTTGTGACCAGTCTGATCAAGAGCAAAACCCCATCTCTACTAAAAATAGAAAAATCAACCACATGTGGTAGCCCACACCTGTCGTCCCAACTACTCGGGGACTGAGGCAGAAGGATCACTTGAGCCCAGGAGTTGGATGATTTAGGCTGATGTCACAGAACTCTAGCCTCGGTGACACAGTGTGACTCTGTCTTCAAGAAAAAAAAGAACTTGGGCAGTGCCTATGGTTCAAAGGAGTAGGGTGCCAGCCCCATATACCGGAGGTGGTGGGTTCAAACCCAGCCCCAGTCAAAAAAAAAAAGAAAGGAAGAAAAGAAAAGAAAAAAGGGGAAAAAAAAGAACTTAATGTTTATTGATGTTGACCAAATTTGATTCACTTTGATGGCATCAGAATATAGCAATGTAAAATATTAAGTTTACCCTCTGTGGAATGATGGCGAAAATAGTTGTCAAAAAGACTAGTTTCTGAAATATTTAACAGATTTCACCAAAATTTGGTGTGTACACGGAGGTTGTAGAGTTGTTAGCATTGAGATTTAAAAGTCAAAGAAATGCCAATTTAGCCCTTAGGATTAGCATCTCAATACAAGCTGCAAACTCCCTCCGTGCTGACCACACAGGGAAGGAGTTCCTGAGAATAAATAGTCTAAAGATTTTCTATAATGGATTCTGTCTGACAAGAACAAGGGGCACTGACCTGCAGAAATCCCTGCGAACTTCTCCTCCCTGTGTTACACCCCCAGGTGCCTCAGCCTTCACAATGATTTTGGCAACTGGTTCCGGAAGTGGTTCTACCACTCTACTAAGGCACCTAAGTAAAAATCCAAAATTTAGATTCTTTCCTCCTTATAAACCTACATCCTTTTAAAAAGAAAGATTTACCAAGAAGCCAAGGGAGGAAGGCAGTAAGTACAAGAAAGAGAAGCAGCATACAGCCACCATGGGAAAAGAACTGGATTTGGAATCAGAAATCTGAATGCAAATCTACATACTTCTTAGCTGTGTGACCGTAGACAAGTTATTTAACTTATCCAAGCCTCAGTTTCCTCTAGAAAATAAGAGTTGATTTGTAATTTACAAAGTTATAAGGAGGACCGAATGAGACCATACAAGGGTTTGGGACAGTGGCTGGTGTGCAGGAAGCTCTCTGGTTCACTAAGTATGAATCCAGTGACCACATAGGAAGAGTTGTATTTCATAAAGGTTTACAAACCAGTAAAGCTTCTAGATTCATCATTATTTCTATTGTCCTCATTACCCAAGCAACAGTCGTATATAATGGAACATAGCTTCCTAGTTTGGCCCTTAATCATAACCCAGAAGGACATGTGCTCCTAAGCTGTCTCCTAAATATGAGAAAATTCTACCTGCCCAGGGCTTGACATGGGTCCTACTGGTTCCCACCATGATTTTAGGTGATTCATTTAACTAAACAATTGCTGTGATTTCTGGCCCAAGAGACATGTTCTTAGCCTGTTTCCTGCTCCTTATTTCTAATCAGATGTCTGGAGAACATTCAACAACTCATTGATGACATTGGTTCTATTGTTTCTTTCTTTCTTTTTTTTTCTTTGCCCATTTTTTATTTATTTATTTATTTATTTATTTTATTAAATCATAGCTGTGTACATTAGTGCAATCATGGGGTGCAATGTGCTGGCTTCATATACAATCTGAAACATTTTCATCAAACTGTTTAACATAGCCTTCATGGCACTTTCCTAGTTATTGTGTTTCATAAAAGCCATCTTCTTCGGCTACAGTTCTCAGCTGCCATCTGGTCCCACATGGAGCAGCTCTCACTTGGGTAGGTTTGGTAGGTGCCATTTGCATGGCTCTTTTCCATCAGGTTATTTGACTTCACCAGACACAATTCCTTTTCGCTACCTTAAGAAAAGCTACCCTTGGGTGGCACCTGGGGCTCAAAGGAGTAGGGCACCAGCACCATATGCTTGTGGTGGTGGTTTCAAACCCAGCCCCAGCCAAAAACTGCAAAAAAAAAAAAAAAAAGTAAAAAAATAAAATAAAAGTCACCCTTTCTTTCCATGTGAAAGTCACAAATGTTCTCTGGGCTTGTCTGATTCTGAGTTCTTCCCAAAATCTGAGGAATATCATCAGTCTTTGGCTTATTTGCAGACTAGTTTGCTTGGAGCATAAAGAAAGACTAACACCACCCACTCCTCACTCCCATTCATGCCCCCTGCTGAGGCCACGAACACCACCTACTTCCACTGATTCTCTTGGGTGACTCATCAGCCAGGGAGTGCTCATAGAAATATCCATCTGATACCAGTACCTCAAAATTTTAACATGTAGAATTTTCTAAGCACACACATAGAATAATGTAAAATAATCCCTACTGACAAAGATGCAGGATTTAAATCATGCCAGCACAGTGTAAATACCTGAATTAAGAGCAAGAAGAGCTAAGGCAGAAATAAAACATGAAATTCTAAACATCCAAATCACTTAAGACACAATTCTCTAACAGATAACATAGCAACCTTGTGAAAGATTTTATCTTTTACAAATCAACTAGTTTCTAAATACCTTCATAGGTTTACAAAATAATCACACTGTGTTGCTATTCCTCATGATCAAAGCCACTCCCTGTTCTATAACAAATGTATTTCTCATTTAGCAAAGACTCAACCTCTATGATTACCCACATCCTCAACGGTAAAATAAACACTCTATGGGCCATGCTCTGGGAAAACCCAAATACAACATGGATTGTAGTCATGGGTGAATCTCATATTCCAACACTAGCACAGTAGGAAGTCTTGAATGGTCCCATTCCAACAAGGGTGATGGGTGAGAAGGGATGGTTAGAACTACAGATGTGACCAGTGTTCCCATGTTCACACCTAGTGACTCACAGACACATACCTGGTAAGTTTCTTCCAATCCAACCACTTGCATCTCTATGAGAAACTAAATTTTCTCTATGTAGAGGACTATATTTTCCTTGATTTTTCCCAATGCAATTTTTACATTGCCTAAGACAGCTAATTTGTTCTTAGCTGAATTTGTTCATATACCACACACCTGAAGAATATTAGGTGTTCACGTACAAAAAACGACAGACAGGGAGTCATCACAGAACATTATGTGAAGAGTTGTGCACGTGCCAAATGTACACAAGGCAGGTCTTGGTGCAAGGGGACTTAACATTGCTTAGTAAAAGAAGCTGTTCGCTGCCTCTTCATTAACATGGACACAGAGGATCACCTTGGAACAGAAGTCTACATCATCTTAAAGGCTCAAAGGCAAACAAATGCCTCTTTCTGGAGGAGGAGAAATAGGAGACTTTTGAGGCATGAGAAAAGTGTTCCTCTTGGCATGGACACACTGATTGCTGGAGAAGAGGTGGGAAAAGTAATAAGGATCCAAGGATTCTGCTGGGTGAAGGGAGACTGATATTCCAAACCTCTTCAAAAAACTACTAGAAATTCTTCCATAGATGGACACAGTTCAGACTGAGACCACTGATAGAAAAGAAAAAGAGGGGCCCTCCCTGAGACAATGGGGAATCTGGAAATGATTCCAGCTCAACATAAGGGACTACTAGACACTCACACTCAGCATAGGGCTCAATGTGGACGTCCTTCCAGACACAGACATGCCAGAATGTGGTCCTGCCTTGGGAACACTGGGTGAACATGTGAATTAGGTCGAGACATTGCAAGACTAAGACCAACCAGAAAGGTAAGTAAAGCAGGGTCTACTCGTGGGCTGCCCAGACTGTGCAGTTCCCTGTTCACGCCACGTGAGCAATCAGGCTGCCCCTTGGCCTGATAAACACTTAGTGTTGTTGAACAATCTCATGTGGAAATTACAGAGAACTTCAGAGGGTGAAATTAGTTTTCCTGCTAATATGGGCAGGAAGGCATTTTAGTAGTAAATTTAAAAATAATAGATGTGACTCTTCTTTATATCCCAAAGTATAAAAGCTGTGGGTCCAATTTAGATATTTTTCTAGTGGGCTTTTATTCTTATTATCATTTATTATTTTATTATTTTATGTATTATTTTATTATTTCTCACTTTTATTAAAGAGTGAGAAAATGAAGTGTAATGTGGTGAAAGGTGAACATTCAGATGGTTAACCATGGTGTATTTTTCTAATAGTCAGAAATCAACATGGTTCCAGCCAACCTTGTCAGAAACAGCTCATCCCTGACAGGCAACAGGGATGAAAACTAGGAGGACTATGAATAGGAATAGTGAATAATGAGGTCTAGGCATTTAATCTGATTTTAAAGGACTTAATTGGGATACAGGAGAAGGCAGATGAGATTAATACCAACTGGTTAATACGCATAATCTTGCAAAGTCAAATGTACAAAGTCAGAGTAAATATCATTTTAAAAAAATGATGCCACTGCTTAAGTAAACTCATTTTGTCATAAGCTATCAGTGAGGGATATGTTTTGTAAACTGTTTGGCCTTTTATATTTACTTCTAAAGACATCAGGCATTGTGTCTTTCCTGAGCACATCCTATGTAAAAGACCCTGTCCTAAGCACAAAGGAGGGTGCCAGAAGTAATGGGAAATTATCCTTGATCAGAAAGAGTTTACAGTTCCAACATCTGGAATATGCAAGTGATCATAATGCAAAGTGAAATGCAATTATTACAAAACAAATAAAAACAAACGTCATGGGGTTTGGAAAAGGAAGGGACCACACGCCAGCAGGAATCAGAAAGATGTTCATGGAGGAAAAGTAAGATGACAATGATGATGGTGGTGGTGATGACTGGTAGTAGTGGGCTGAGAGGCCAATTCTTGTGGTGGGGCAATTTAAAGAAAAATAATGAGTTGGTTCTGAGGACAATAAAGGTTCAGTTAGGCTGTCTCTTCAGCAGCTATTTATCAAATGTGTAATAAATACCAGACACTGGGTTAGAGGCTGATGATAGAGACAGGAGCTTCCTGCCTAAGCTTTCATGGTTGAGGAGAGAAGAAAAGGTAGACAGAAAAATAACACAATAGGTAAGTACTATACTGCACTACAGGGTAGGGGCTAAGAGTAGTCACTCTGTGGTGAGACTGTTTAGGCTGGAACCAGAATCTGCCTCCTACAGACTGTTTAATACCTTGGGCAAGTTACTTGGCCTCTCTTGCTTTAGTTTATCTGTGAAAAGGGTCAGTAATGAGCCCACATCACAAGGTAAATAAGGTGGTGCCTGGGAAATAGGCACCCCTATGTGCTCAATAAATTGTATTATGAGGCATATATTTATTTGCACCTCTCTGAGTATCTGACATCACCAAAATAATTTCTTTGAAGCTAGAATTAGGGAGAGAGGGAAAAACGGAGGGGGGTGAGGTGTCACAGTGTGTGACACACCTTTTGGGGGTGGGACACAAATATAAGAGGGACTTCATCTAACAAATGCAATTGTTGTAACCTGGTTCTTGGTACTCTCAATGAGTCCCCAACAGTAAGAAAAAAAAAAAGAAATTAGGAAAGAAGCATCCAAAGATAAAAACTTTTCAAAAGTCACTAATATATTTTTACACATTATTTTCCAAAATTATCATCTCATTTCTCACTCCCATTAAGCAGTGTATGAAAGTGTGGATTTCACTATGCCCCATAATTTATATGTCATTTAAATTTTAGCAAATTTGAGAAGTAAAAAATGGTATGTCACTATTTCTTAAATTTCCGTATCTTTGATTAGAGTGAGGCTATTTTTCATGTGTATTAGGTACGTACATTTTTCTTCACATAAAATGGCATTTCTGTTTTACAAATGGGAAATTCTGAATTTTGAGACTTCTGGAAACCCTGGTTGCAGAGTATAGACATAGAGAGTCAGGAAAAATAGAGTCCTTGAAAATTACTGAGCAGGAGAACAAATTAATATAATCTTGTATTACTGTACACATGGGCTAGTTCATTTCTTACCGTATCCTAGCGAAAGAATGGAAGTAAACCCGAGTGACACCGAGGAAGGGGGTATGGTTTTCAGAGCAGGAATTAATATGAATTAGACCAGAGAAATGAGAGAATAAACAGAAAATTTCGAAGTTAAAATGATAAGTATAAGGAACAAAATAAAGAAAAGAGGGAAAGACAGTGATAAAAACATGATTGTCAGAGTAAGGCAAAGAAAGGAAGGAGAGGAGACATGAGCCCCAAAACTTCTTTAAATGAACATTTTTATATCTTTTCAGCTCTTGCTATGTTGGTCGTGCTGCACAGCATACAAAGATAACGAAGCAGGGGCGGCGCCTGTGGCTCAAAGGAGTAGGGCACTGGCCCCATACGCCTGAGGTGGCGGGTTCAAACCCAGCCCTGGCCAAAAACCACACAAAAAAGAAAAAAAAGATAACCAAGTAGGGAGGAGGTGATGACAAAGCCAGGAGTCCCAAAGGTGCTCTGCTCCCAAAGCCAAGACCCCTATTTCAAGAACCAAGTGCTTCTATCTCTTTCTTGACCTGGATGTAAAAAAAAAAAAAAAGTACTTTAAGAAAGAATAGCTTCAGAATATTCAGAATAGGGATGCTTCAGCCCACATTTCCTTTGGAATGTCCCCTCTTGCTTCTAAGAACAGAAGGGCAACAGAGAAAATAGTTAAGAGGGGTGAATTGGCATCAGGAGCTTCTTCCTCTCACTGACTTCCTTGAGGACTCTTTTTTTTTTTTTTCTCAAGAGCAATCATCTGGCCAAACTCTTGTCTACATCTTCCCAACTACTCAATATTTTCCAGACGCCTGCAGACTGCTCCTTTTCCATATCAATTTCATTGCACCTCACCTGTGCCAGAAATCTGCAGGAAAGGTGAGTCACTTTGGGAAAGGGAAAAGAGGCAAAAGGAAGAGTTTGCTCTGGAGTACTCTGCAAGACTTATCTGCAGAACAAAACCCTGGGAGGAAGCAGGCCCACAGGAGAGCTCCAAGATCCATAATAACTCAGAAGCACAGCCCCTGATCAAGAGAAGTTGTCACACAATTTGGTGCCTTTCCGTCACTGGCACCTGAAGAGCATAGGCAATTTCTCCTCCAAAGCCTTAGGATATGTTAGCCTTTCTCCTTTGCTCGCCTTCTCTAAAGAACACTAAAACTCTGAATATATGCATATGCACCAGACACTTAAGGTACCATTTCCTTATAGTTCACATGCCCCCTCTTCTTGGGCAGTCCTACTGATTTTAGTCCAATCATCAATTTTGAGGCAGACACTGTCAAAAATCTTTCCTTTTTTTTTTTATAGCTCCCGCGCCTTTCTCTCAGTCTCTCTTTCTCTGAGTTCTTTTTTTTTTTTTTAATTAAATCATAGCTGCATACATTAGTGCAATCAAGGGGTACAATGTGCTGCTTTCATATACAATCTGAAATGTTTCCATCAAACTGTTTAGCATAGCCTTCATGGCATTTTCTTAGTTATTGTATGAAGACATTTGTATTCTGCATTTAGTAAGTTTCGTCTGTATCCTTCTAAGATGCACCATAGGTGTGGCCCCACCAATTACCCTCCCTCCACTGCAACCTTGCCCCTCCCGTACCCTCCTTTGACTCTTTCCCCATATTCTTGTGCTATAGTTGGGTTATACCCTTCATATGAAACCTTTAAATTAGCTTCATAGTAGGACTGAGTACATTGGATACTTTTTCTTCCATTCTTGAGATACTTTGCTATGAAGAATATGTTCCAGGTCCATCCATGTAAACATGAAAGAGGTAAAGTCTCCATCTTTCTTTAAGGCTGCATAGTATTCCATGGTATACATGTACCACAATTTATTAATCCATTCGTGGGTCGATGGGCACTTGGGCTTCTTC